>NDXB01018054.1:189327-232036 GCA_002631895.1 Agapornis roseicollis
ATGGGAGATGGTCCCCTGATCATCCTCGTGGCCTCCTCTAGACTTGTTCCAACAGCTCCATGTCCTTTTTATGTTGGGGACACCAGAACCACACACAGTGCTACAAGTGGGGACTCACGAGAGTACATGAGTGTGAGTGATGCATCCTGGAGGACTCAGTGCTGGCAACGGCAATATGCCCATGAGAGGGAGATGCTGCTGGTACATAAGGCATGCAGGAGATCAAATTCATCTTGTTGAGTAGTATTTCCAGATTAAATATAAGAGGGAAGCTCAGAGAGGTCAGGGGCTGAGATTGACTTTCAGAACGATGCCTTTGATATCCAAAGAGGGAGGACAGGCTTATTGAAAATGCAGTGTGGATTGCAAATCTGTCACACACCCAAGCTACCACGTGGACGGATGAGGCGGTTATGTAGAACCTGCTGACAACAACAGCCTCTCGGGTGACAGGTCACTGAACAGTTTGCTGCTATTCAGCACTGTTTGGACAGAAACTACACAAAGCCACTGTGTGGAGGGCAAGGAGTGAACATTCATGTCTGCTTGAGGTTTGTTTATAATCTTGCAGTGGAGAAATATGACCATGAATAAGAATTAAGACCTGCATTTGCTTAGGAAAACTAGCTTAGTGAACAGGGAAGGAAGAGAAGCAAGGTGAGGAATCATGGGGGTGGAGGGGAGGAGATGGCAATGGCAATGATGGAGAGAAAGAGCAGGCAACATTGCTGGGACATGCTGGGTGAAGGTTCCAGCAGCTTCTGTGATCATCTTGTCTTCCACTGCTGTGTCTGCTCTGGAGCACACTGGGTTTCACCTTCTGTACCATTCCTTGGCCACAGTGACTTTCCTAGGCCAAAGCTGATGGTGTCTGCCACAAGGGTAAATGGCAGGCAGGGAGCCATGGCCAAAGGTCTTGCGTGTCCACCACTGTTTCATTCCCCCTCATCTTTCATTCCCAAGCAGCTGCCTGAAAGATGCCCCATCAACCTGTTGACAACATCATTAACTTGCTGTAATCTGAACCTTCCCTATAGAAAGATCAATGGAAAATTCTTGTTTGGTGAAAATGGAAAAAAAAACAACTGTATTCATCACACATTGGAGGCAGTGGCTGTGGAAATGTTACCAAGATGCCTCATGGGCATTTAGTTTGGGTTTGAGTTTATAGACGAGTGGGTTATGCTGTAAGTGCTCCATTCTCATCTTCAAAGTGAAGCTCTATCTCCAAAACCATCTCCCTTTTTCAGGAAGTGGAAATTTCAGGCAAGGAAACAACAGAGGAGATAGAGGCCAGATATCCAGAGAGATATAGATCAAGATGCAGTGGGGACCTGAGAGAAGGGAATTAAAATCCATGCATTTTTATTGCAGTATCCCAAAATTTTTTGCAAGGGAGGCATCTATTGTAGTTGCAAGAAGCAACTTAGAAGCTGTAAGTAGATGGAACATTGAAGCATTCAAACAAATGTGGCTTACTACTAAGCAGAGCAAACCCCTTCTCCTGGCAAAGTTTAATCAGACTGAAGTATCTCAGATTGATGGAGTGGTTCCTTTTTATCAGAGAACTGAAGAACATTTCCATTTTATCTGCTTATAACAAGACTGGAAAAGATTCAGAGAATGAGAAAAGTTTTCCCCTCTCCTTATTTTATGTAGCTGCTTCACGTCATTTGTGTTCCACCATCAGTGGGATCTCAACATCAGCTACCAAGCCCCTTCTAGAGAAAGGAGGATGCTCACATATCCCAGTGTTTACACCAAGTAAATGTTTAGCCTGGCTTGGGTCCCAGATAAACTTTTCCATTGGAGCAATGGAGGCTGCAAGCACCAAGCCCTGTGTCTCACCTCACAGAGGATCACACCCAATACTGTGGTCATGCCCCCAGACCAGATGGATCAGAAAACGGAGAAGGACAAGCAGTACATGGGCGCTCCTCCCTGCTAGGAGCGGGCTGATAAGGAAGGGACGGCATGGTTAGTGACATGCCAAGGGGATGAAATAATGTCTTGAATGAAAGCACAGTGATAGGCAAGAGCCATATTTATGGGTGTACAGAGCAAGTAACATTTCATACATATTTCAGCACTTCCAAGATAAAAAGAAAGTGTTTTCTTACAGGCCTTCTGGGATAGATAAGAGGATTTATAATAGCTACATTTCTGGTCCATAATCCTTAGAAATGCATGTATTTGCTTCACATGCCAACTATGACATAGAGACAAGCTACATGATCAGCTTATTCCATTGTGTCATTTGGGCTGTAATGACTACAACTGATCTGTCTGTGGTTCTCTGGCCCAGCACAATGTGCAGCTGTATCAACCTGCAGAGAAGTCATCACACAGCTGAAGGCAGACCATGGTTCTGGCAGTGGGGTGCACATCATGCCAGGATGTGACTTCTCCCCTTCTGACCCATCTCCTCTAGTAAGTCACCTCTGGTTTCCCACTGCCACAACTGGTTTAAATTCAGTGGCACCCTTCTCATATGAGAGTTATTTGGGGATCCATTTAACAGGCACTCATCAGCTCTTGCAGCACATCTGCATCTCATTGAAAAAGTGTGCAGAGCTTTGACACAAGGGTAGAGCCCTGGGGAGCAGAGCCGTCTGCTCCCCATGAGCTGGCCCCACAGGAGAGGCTGGAAATGCTTTGCTTGAGGAAGAAGCATCTTCAACTGCCTCTTATAACCATGGGTTCAATCCAAGCCTGAGCTTAAGGGACATCTTCTCACGACAGACCCAGGTTCATGCATGGACAGAGGCTTCCTTCACTTTGGCTATCACTAGTTTATTTGAGACTTTAGCTTAGAGTTTATTAACAGGAGTGTATTGGTATGCACATTGAGATATAAGAGGCTATAGCATAAACAATCCTTCCCTCAGCTTTTCTGCTTCAGACCTGCTGGAACCCATGCGATGGTACAGCAGGGCAGCTGCAAGGATGTGGTAAGCGGTAGATGAGTTACCACCCATGAAGCTCCAAAAATCACAGTATCACAAAACCTTCTTAATTCACCTCTCCAAGTCCATGTCAAGGGGAAGCAGACAGATGAGGTGAGGACTAAGGCTCTGCCATAGACTTACAGCTTCAATCACTACCTCTTTCTGTGGTGCTACAAGCAGGCCACAGCGTTTTCTCCTTGGCAGAAGCTTTACATTTGTGTCTCTCTGACACAGACTGTGTTTCTTTAGTCCCTGATACAGAGCAAAACCCACCAAGTCTCCAGGGATGAAAGTAAAGCCATGGGATCCCATAAAAGACATTGGTAACAGGATGCACAGGAAAGCTGGAGGATGGGTGTTCACACACGTGCTGTCTGTGAACCTTTTAACTGCCCACTAGGCTAGCAGTGAGCACTTGATCTGACAGATGGTTCTCTTCATCCTGGACAAGCCATGGGGGATATCGCACTCACCCACACTTCCCAGCTTCCGCTCCCAGGCTCTCCTAAACCCCAGCAAAAGATCCCACTGCCCTTTCACACAAACTCCTGGAGATCAGCAACTGCACTTGAGACCTCCACATCCTCCTTGGAGAACTGCCTGTGGAGAAAGGACTTTCTGGCTTGTTCTGGTCATAGCCCTGACACAGACACAAGCTCTAAATATCTCCTTCATGGATGCTGCCCTTGAAGTGGTAGGAAGGTGAGGGTAACTTTGGACCCCATGTTTACAACTTGATCTTCATCACACTAAGCTACAAATGGTTTAAACAGTCTGTGAACTGTTCATGCTAACTTGAAATTGCCCAGAAGGACCACAGGATGGGTTACAAAAGCCAAACCAGTGTCTCTAATTCAGGGTCCAGGTGGTGATGCACATCCGTTTACGTTGGCTCCACACTGTCTGAATAGCTCTCCACAAAGAATGGTAGGATGGACAAAGAGATGGGTAGGAAACCTATCTAACCACATCTGTCTGCCTGTCTGGATTTGTTGCATCATTCAGTGTGCACTCACAGCCCAGAAAGCTAGCCCTATCCTGGGCTGCATCAAAAGGAGCGTGACCAGCAGGTCAAAGGAGGTGATCCTGCCCTTCTACTCTGCTCTTGTGAGACCTCACCTGCAGTATTGTGTGCAGTTCTGGTGTCCTCAACATAAAAAGGACATGGAGCTGTTGGAACAAGTCCAGAGGAGGCCACAAGGATGATCAGGGGACTGGAGCACCTCCCATATGAAGACAGGCTGAGAGAGTTGGGGCTGTTCAGCCTAGAGAAGAGAAGGCTGCATGGAGACCTCATAGCAGCCTTCCAGTATCTGAAGGGGGCCTATAGGGATGCTGGGGAGGGACTCTTCATCAGGGACTGTAGTGACAGGACGAGGGGTAATGGATTCAAACTAAAACAGGAGAGGTTTAGATTGGATCTAAGGAAGAAATTCTTTCCTGTTAGGGTGGTGAGGCACTGGAATGGGTTGCCCAGGGAGGTTGTGAATGCTCCATCCCTGGCAGTGTTTAAGACCAGGTTGGACAGATCTTGGGTGACATGGTTTAGTGTGAGGTGTCCCTGCTTATGACAGGGGGGTTGGAACTAGGTGATCTTAAGGTCCTTTCCAGCCCTAACTATTCTATGATTCTATGATTCAGGTAAAATCTGGAGAGCCGTGCAATGAAATGCTCAGTCTGAAGCTGGGTTTTTAATAGTCAACTGAACTGCTGGAATGGAACAACTGGATCACTGAAATGGTGATGCCCCATTGGAGTTCACTGTTGGTGTCAAAGTAGCTGAGTCTCAGACTCCTAAGGGACAGCACCACAAAGCAGTTAAATGGATCAGTTTAATAGGAAATACCTATAAACCTGTGGGAATGTGCTTCTCAGTGTGTCACAGACTAACAAAAGGTGTAGGAACAGTCTGGTTCTGGGTGTCAGATGCAATCTCTACCTTCAAAGTGGTGGAGAATGGAGTGTCTCTAACCCATTCAGATTGACACTGTTTGTATGATTGACCTTGATAAACTCCTATGTAAGAATTCAATTTGATCAGGACTACAACTGGCTCTAGTGGGATCCCAAAAAATTCTTATTTCTATGCATATAAAAATTGATAGAAACTAAAAGTATTCCCATCTTCTTCCCTCTACAGAAAAGCCTTGAAAAATTCTAGGAAATACCCTCCGCTTTGACCTCATATCAGGAAAACTAATGAGCCTTGACAAATGGGTTAGTTTGACAAAAGCCTAGCACATGCAAAAATCAGGGGCGCGAACTTATGGTAAGAAGAAAGAAACCATAACTTGCTTTGTTCACCAGCTCAGAAGTTAACAGCAACACTTATACATCAGTCATGGTTGCAGTTTTGTATCCCTTCATAGTAGCTGAGGAGTAGGCTGAAGTCTAACCAAAAGTGATGGTCTTCGCTATCATAACTATATCATAACTATTCTATGATTCTATGATTCACAATGCAGAGGCAAGCTCTGGAATGAACCTGGCTTTAGGAGTGGTAAGCCATTGACTTTGTTTCCCAGCCATGCCAGCTGGCTCCTTATGTTCTTCTGTGAGGTTCTTAAGGACAACATCCAAGACTTGCCATGGTGCCCACCAGAGAACACCAGTACCATCAGCTGTCTCAAACAAGAACAGGCACTGGTCTACCTGGTTAGCCACCTCCTCTTCTCAGAGGTCTCAAGGTCCGATATAGTCATTCATCCCTCACCCAGGTCATTGCTCCTTGAGAAACAGTTTCCCATTGCCTTTAATGCTGGGTTAAAGCTGGCATTTTCCTTTAAGCAATGCAAGTCAAACAGCCCAAAAGCATGTGGGAGCCAGAGGCTGTTCTTGGCTCAGGGTTCTCAGCTCTAGAATAAGCTTCCAGATGTGTTAGGGTTGCATGTATACTGCCCATTGTTATGGGATGTGAGCTCTCTCTGCCTAAAGCCAATAGCAAATCACTGGGGAATTTCCTGTTCTGTTATTGCTTCTCTCTCCATTTTTTTTGATATAGAAATATATGTGTAGACATAAGTAATTGTAAAATAATTACTTATTTTATAATTTATAAACGTATTTATTCTAGAATTTATACTAAATTATATTTGGAGAAAGTTTTTTGATTTTTAAAGGATTCACTCACCTCACTGATAGTTTGTCTGTTAGGTTATGAGGTTAGTGGCAAAGCCAGCCCTGCAAAGTGTCATCTTTATGGTAGAAAAGCTTTTTACAAACAGCCGAGGCATTTAAGTGGGTTTAAGCCTGGTTAAACTGGTCTTGCCTGGTCTCTTCCTGCAGTTCACTCCCCCTTGCTGGTTTTCCTCAAGCAAAAAGGCCTTGTCACTGGCTCTCTCCAGCCTTGCTCTAGGCTTGATGACCAAATGCTGAAAGGCCATATAAACTGCTTGTGTACTTTCTGCCTGGAAACCACTTTGTGTCCTTACAGGAACATTTTCTCACCATTTCTTTGGTCAGAAACCACTTTCCAGTTGAAATGAAAGCCTTACTTTGGCTGTCTCTAAGGCTCTTGATTGTATTAAATTGCACTGGTTGCATCAACAAATTTTAATGCCACCTCAAGATAAAAAAGACCTCTTGAACACTTAACTGTAATGTTTCAGCTTGGGATCATATTCCAGTCTCCATCCTTGCTGTCAGAAACAGAAATTCATTCCTTGTCTTCCACCCTCCAAGTTGGGTCTGCAATTCTTGTGCATTTCTAAACTGAGAAAGAGGTTGCAGATACAAACTGAATGAAGAGGAGGAGGGAAAATGTCTGCTCTTATAATAAATAGGGGAAAAATAAACCAAACCTTACTGTGGATCTGGCATTTTATAGCTTCTTGAAGGATGCAGGATGTTTATGGAGCATTCTGAAAGCTCTTGCTTTTGGACCAGTTTGGAGGAAAATCAAATCTTGTTGCTGTTTGTTTTCCCAGGTAAAATGCCCACCAGAAAGACTGTGCTTTTCAGTTTATCTACAGCCAGCTCTCTAGTGCAACACAGCTCATCGCCTGGCTCAACTTGTTGATTTCTAAGATTTTTACTGTCCTGGTTTCTGCCTTTCCTGCAATATTTGTTGCTGTTCATGCAAAAGACACACACAGATCCCTGGGTATGGGCTGATCCCATTCCCCAAAGACAGAATTTACTGACAATCGCCTGGAATAGCCATGATGTTAATCATGATAGAGTGAGTAAGGTTGTGAAGAGAGTAGGAGTTGGAGAGGTTAAAGCTATGTGTCATTACCTTGGGAACTTAAGGAGACAGGAGCCTGCAATGGAAAGTATTGCTTGATATTTGTGCAAAAGAAATCCCTTTATATCCCTTTTCTAAGACATGTACAGCACTGTGATGAATTTTCCCTAAATCAGAAAGGGAGGATAAAGCTCACAAAAATCAATAGTGAGTCAGTCCAGTGCCAAAGAGGAGATGGTAACACACTAGAGAACAGCTCAAGCAAAATGGGGCCATGAGATATGGTCAGGTATTTGTCATTGAGGAGTGTGGTAAAAGCTTTCTCTGCATAAAGGAGTGCACCAGAGGCAGGAAGAAGAGATCCATACGAAACCTGGCAGCAAAATGTCAATGCAGCAGTTACACAGGAGTTTCTGGGCAGTGGGAAGAGGATGTTTAAGATAGGAGCTGGGTACAGGCAGAGGAATGAGCTAGAATGACTTACACATAGTAGACAGGTGTATACTTTTCTATATAGAGGATACAAAACCAGATCATGTTTATCACAACAGCCATATTCACACAGTCATGCAGTGTTCCCTTCACATCCCCAATCACTGATTCCCACTTCTTATTAAATAAAGCTACAGATAGCCATTATATGTTGATTTATCTTCATAGAAATATGGTTTCTGCGCCCAAATGGTTCCACTTCTCTACTTGAAGAGGCTCAAATTCGGGGAGAAAAGTTGTCACCCACCAAGGGGAATGACTCTCATTGAGACATTTTAAAAGCAGTGAACTTTCCAGGGATAACAGCCTGATCTGGTTTAACCACAGTTAAAAAAGCACAGTTAGCAAAGCTGGTGCAGCTGCTTGCCACATATATGTTCATGGGGCTCTGCACCAGGAAGAAGACCACTGAAGAAGGTTGTGCTCTCTCCTTCTTAAGGCAGAACTACACCAGTCTCTGAAGAACAATAAGATTCATCACTAATGGGCTGGCTACTACTTTGACTCTCAGAATGCAGAATTTAGAATATGATATTGCTTTCTTGTTTCTATGTGTCTCGTGTAATATTAGCATTGCATTGTTCTTTAGTTTCACTGAAATTTGCTTAAAACCTTGTCCTTGGGATGTTTAAGAATGAAGATCTTGGAGGATCCCCTAATCTACAGGTCATCCATGGACAAGCGTCCATCCCAAGGCCAGATGTGGGTGTCTGACCCAGCACAGGTACTGTGCTTTTGTTGCCTCTACTACAGAGATCCTGCAGATAACCAGACTGTAAAGGCAACGCTTGAAGCCTGCAGCACTGCCCTTCCTCCTGACTGCCTTGGGATGGTTTTTAAAGTGCTGGGGAATGTTTATCATTTCTCAGTAAGTCCTTTACCTGAAGGTAGGAGCTAAACCTGCTCACAGCTGCTCCCATGCTCCTGCACAGAAGGAAAACAGCTGAAATGCTGGGTTTTCATCCCATTTCCCCTCTGTAGCACTCAGGTAACCTCCCTCAGGCTGCAGCAGTAGAAGGAAATGATGTGCTGCTCCAGGATGCAGAGGATGCTATGTGCATGTGTCCTGTGAGCAGAGCTGTGAGGGGCAGGGAGGCTCGGTGCCTTTGGATCTCCTCACTTCATCATCCAGCCTCATGTGTCCTTTGCCTGGGAAGCCTCTGTGCCAGGATGGATGCGGCATTAGTGTCCCACTGAGCCCACTGTCCCCTCTTCCCCTGACACCCTCTGTTCCATGGGATGGAAAGGATGCTGACAGCATTGGCTGGGTCACTTCAGCTTCCAAGGGAAATCTCATCCAAATAAACTTTAATCACCCATTTGGATGTGAATGTGAGTACACATTACCTGGCAGACTGTCAAAAAAGGGAGAAACGCGTCCTATGGATATATGAGAACTCTACGGCAACCTAAGGGCAAAAGCTGTGGCTGCCCCACCCCTGGCAGTGTTCAAAGCCAGGCTGGACAGGGCTTGGAGTGTCCTGCTCTAGTGGAAGGTGTCCCTGACCATGGCAGGGGGTTGGAACTGGATGAGCTTTAAGGTCCTTTCCAACACAAGCCATTCTATGATTCTATGAAAAGTAGGCATCACAACCAACTCCATTGGAGAAAGCTTCCAGCCTGCATCTTCATTATTTTCACCAAGACCCATGGCTCACCAGAGGCCTCAAGTGACACATCAGCCAAGATGTCACTTGGGTCAAACAGCATTGCAGTGATATCAGCAGAATGGTCCCTATAGACCATATGTTGCAGGGTATGAAGGTGAGATTCCTTGCATTGCTCTACATGTATGTAGATACCACTGGCAGTCACCAAGCAGATATTCCTGTTTAGAAATGTGTTCTTCAGCACTTTCAGTGACTTCTGAGCTTTTCCAAGTAAACTCAGATGGAGCAGAAGCTGGGGAGTGGACATCCCTGCCTAGACCTGCTGTGTGGGTTCCAGCTTCCAGTCCTGCTTTGTGTTTCTTGTGTGATATTCTAATGTACCATGTGCACAACCCTAACAGCCTCCTGCACAGCCATCACCTCTATTCCTTTTTTCCAGGTTTTCCAACAGCTTCACCCATACGGTCACACAACACCTGTCCATGTTAGCATCTGGGGGCTTGGCTGTAAAACCCAAAACAAAACCATCTTTGCCTCCTGCTCCTCACACCATAACAGCACCCCATCTCCCACCGCAAACCTCCTCCACTGGGGTCCTCCAGCAGACCTCCTCGTTGTCTTTGGGCACACACTGGGTCTCTTTTACATGTTCCTCATTGAGTTTCTCAACCCCTATACCCTAGTTTTAAGTGTATCCCTTCACCACTGCAGACTCAGAAGTCCAGTTCAGATCCCTCTGTCCCAGCCCTATGTACCCAGTGATGTTCTATTCTTAGGATAATTGAAAATAAACCCAACAGAGCAAGAGAGACAGCCTCAGAATCAACCTTAAACAGTCTCTGGTTACTTCTGTTTCAGAATCCAGTGACTCAGATTCTTCTGCATCTCACAGAACTATCTGGGAGCTAAAAATATGTGACCTCTGCAAGGGGAAATACATCTATCTGTCTGGCCTCCACAAGTCATCAAACTTGCAGGGTAAAGAGCATTCTGAAGCCTCTGGTTTATTTTTGAACTTCACTTCTGCAATCATAAATGTCCATTAGTGATGAAAACTGGAACTGAACCGCACTATGGAAAAATGCGGCATGCCATAATCTAGACCCAGGTTAATGTGCAATGTAGTCTGCTCAAGAGCAAAAATTAGTCATGCAGTGCTAAAACGTTCAGATGAATGTCTGAGAAAGGCAAATATCTTTCTTTCATGACTAGTACTTGCCTATTAATGAATTAATTAGTGTGATAACTGCAGTTCTTGGCTATTAATGAGTCATAGAATCATACAATAGTTAGGGTTGGAAAGGACCTTAAGATCATCCAGTTCCAACTCCCCTGCCATTATCAGGGACACCTCACACTAAACCATGTCAACCAAGGCTCTGTCCAGCCTGGCCTTGAACACTGCCAGGGATGGAGCACTCACAACTTCCTTGGGCAACCCATTCCAGTGCCTCATCACCCAAACAGGGAAGAATTTCTTCCTTATATCTAACCTGGACTTCCTCTGTTTAAGTTTAAGCCATTCCCCTTGTCCTGTCACTACAATCCCTAATGAAGAGTCCCTCCCCAGCATCCCTGTAGGTCCCCTTCAGATCCTGGAAGTCTGCTATGAGGTCTCCATGCAGCCTTCTCTTCTCCAGGCTGAACAGCCCCAACTTTCCCAGCCTGTCTTCATATGGGAGGTGCTCCAGTCCCCTGATCATCCTTGTGGCCTCCTCAGGACTTGTCCCGACAGCTCCATGTCCTTTTTATGTTGAGGACACCAGAACTGCACACAATGCTGCAGGTGAGGTCTCACGAGAGCAGAGTAGAGGGGCAGGATCACCTCCTTCGGCCTGCTGGTTACATTCTTTTTACTTGTCACTTGGGTAGAGGTCACCTTACTCCTGTCCCAGAAGCAACTTGCTTTGTTATAATGTTATGGATAAAGACTTCTCCAGTCTGCTCTGTTCTTGTTGTGGAAGTTTGACCAAACTGAAACCCCTTTAGTAACATCCCCATTTCCCACTGAGCACACTTTCCACTGAGAGGTCTGCCTCTGGCTAAGCACAGAAGATGCACTAATGTCCATGGGCAGCCAAACCTGCAGAGCCTGACAAAGCCCAGCTCAGCCTTGGTCAGGAAGAGTGCAGTGAGATGTCAGCCCTGCAGAAAACACAGCTATCTTCCATAAGTTGGAAGGAACAGGCTGGTGGTTTGTACAGCCAGAGGTGGAGACCTGCCAGACCTAGTCCCTGCATGTGGACAATCCTAACAATAAATGTGTTGTCCAGCAGAATAGTCCTGTGGGAAGCATACAGTAGAGCCTTTTGAACAGGATAGGGGAAAACCCATGGGGAGTCCAATCTGAATGAGTTTTGGGTTGGATTCAGAACAATAACAAAGTGCAGAGAAAGGGCCTGAACCCACTCACTGGGAACTTGGATTGCCATCATTTTACCACAGAAAAATGGGGTCTTTTAAGCAGAGTTCAACATAAAAGCATTGAAATTGGCTGCTGTGGTGCGTCTTGGTGTTTGGAATATTGCTCATCCTCCCCCTTAGCTGCATAGTAAATGTGGTCAGGCCACTTGGCAGGGTTGCTGTGGACAGCCAAGAGCAATGCTGGTGCCTGTGATGCAGCACAGCACGAGGGAAGGACAACATCTGGGGCTGTGATCCACAGAACAGTGATCCTCACAACCTGAGAGATGAGGGATGGCTCCAGAGAGGGGTGGCTCCAATGCAGGATGGATGCTCTCTTCCCCCTGGATCAGCTCCAGCACTGAAAGCCATTAGATGAGCAAACCAGGTAGGGGTGAAGCTCTTCTCTGCTGCAGTCAATGCCAACATTGCAACCCCTAACAGTTCCCCATCCCTGGTCACTGTGTAATACACCAGTCGTCATGCTAGCACAAGCATGGGAATGTGGGGAAGGAAAGGGGAGAGGTGGACTGCCCTGTTTGATGTCATGCTGGGCTGTAACAATAAATCTGTTGAATATATGCTGTGGGAGCCTCAAAGGATGGTTTCTCAGCCTCAACCACTCTGCCTGGTCCCCTGTGGCAGCCCTGGCCACAACAGGACTAGGGTTCCCATATTCCCAGCTGGAATTCACCAAGTGGAAAACTGCTCGTAGTTTGGGAACAACCTGATGGCACATGTAGAGTGTAAGAAGAATGGGCAGCTGCAGCAGTGGTGGTTTGGACTCCCTGGGCACCCAGCACACAGAGCAGAGAGGCTGCACTCCTCTGCTGGCATTAGGCAGGAAAATGAGGCAAAAAGCCTTGAAAACTCCTTTCATCTTTAACCATCAGTGGTGTTGGTAGAAATATGATCTAACAATGTTCTTCAGTGGTGTTGGTAGAAATATGATCTAACAATGTTCTACTTTCACAAGATGCAAACAGCATATACAGCCATATGGATGTGACAAACAGGGGGCTGTCACATCCCCCTGTAATGGGCACTTTCCTTCTCAGTGATTTATCCCCAGCTTTACTCCTACCCCCTTCTGTGCAGGTGGCACATGGAGGGGCTGAGCTGTACATCATCTTGTAGAGCTGGAGCCTCAGTACAACATGATGCACAGTATGAAGCATGCAAGAATGCAGACCACAGGAATGATATCTGGAGAAAGACATCCCCACTCTGAGGTTATATTAGAGCCTGTGAGCCAGGAGCATCCCATATAATGTGCACATTAGGGGAGGACACAGCTGCAGTGCGAGCAGAATTGTTAACATTGCATGACTCATTAAAGGCATGTTACATAGGGTGGTAACAATGGGGAGCAGGTTACCTCCTCCTTTATTTCTCCAGGAAATCCATCTGTTCACCCATGTGAAGGAATACTGGGAGTTGATAAGAAGAAAGGTTTGGGGACTTCTTCCTACATATGCATCATTAGCTGTCTACGGGAGAGGGACATCACCACCACCTGTGCATGGGCTCTCATCTATTTACAGCTTCATAGCAGTATGAGTGCAAAGGGTTAGGATTTCATGAACCAGCTCCTGACCATGACAAGCCTTGGCAGCACAGAGCTGGTGATGTGCTCCCACACTGGGGGGCTGGTTGAGTCCCATCACACTCAGCTCACATTCTCCGTGCTCTGGTTGCTGTCACCACCAGCCTTTATTTTATGGTCTTTGCTTAGAAAACTCTCTAAGGGAAGCAGAACATCACTGTCCTGGACCAGGACCAGCACTGGTATGTTCCTTCAGCTATGCCCATGGTTCACAATCAGTTTAAGCCAATCTAAGACCACATTGTCACCCAGAGGTGTGGTCCTGCCTACTCGCTGCCCTGACCACAGATTCCTGTTTGCTCCCTAGTGTCAGCACAACCCATATCATGCAGTCCAGCAGGTTTGATCAGTTTGGTGGGTCATTTTCCATTCAGACTAACAAGCTGATCTACCTCACAGTTTGGTTTCACAACTGGCAAAGTGGCAGTGGCGGGAATGCATGGGATGGGATAGAATGGGACAGGGAAGCAGGACTGTCCTTTCTGGAAGCCAGGCAGAGCTGGGTTGGCTTGAACTTCTTGTGAAAACCTGCTTTTAATTTTCCCTTTGGTAAATATGAATAATTCCCTTTTAATGGGGAAGCTGTGAGGCTCCATTGTTTTCCGGAGGTGCTCAAACCACAGCATCTTTCCGCAGATCATAACTGAGTTAAATGTGAGCAAATGATGTTTCAGCTGCTAACAGTTGGGTCAGCAGCAGGGTGATCACAATTTAATCTTCTCTTTCGCAGGGGGAGACCATGCTGCTATTTCACAAAGCCTTTTTCATCACAATAGGATTCCCTGAATCAAAGGTTCACAGGTGTGATTTTTGGCTGGGAACAAGCAGTTGCATTCCTATTAAACAAATCCTGCTTTCCAAGCACACACAGCCTTCAACTCCTCCTTGCTCAAGAGAGCTGCTTTCCAGAAAAGGAAGGTGTTGCCTTTCTATGAGTTCAAAAGGCCCATGAGGAATGTGGTGGCTAGGATGCTGCTAACAAAGCATCCTTCATTTACCAAGGAACAATTCCTAGTAGTTAATCAAGCAAAAATGCCCACAGGAGGCTAAAATCAACAGAATTTGGAGACGGAAGTAAACGATTCCAGCCATCAGCAGGGAGAAGGCTACCTCTCCTTTTCTTCTTTTGCAGTAGCTGAATCAGAAAACCACAGCTCTTAGCTCCAAGCAATGTCCCTTCCAAAACTGATGGAGTAAAATGGACAGCTCTTTCAAAGACAAGCTGAAATGCTGCTGAATTTTCTTGCCAATCTTTGTAGGGCTGTTACTATATAACAGTCACTGGTTTTGGAAGGTTAGATTACATGTGCATAAAGATTCCTTCTGCCCTTTCAGGCTATTAATTGTGTCATGCGGGTTTCTTTCAGAGTGCCTTCTGTTTATGACATCCATATTATGGAGAGAGGCAGTGATTTCTAATCCTCTGGAAGACTTCGTATTGCCGTACCAGCAGAAATGAGGAATTTTATCCTGCAGGACTGTGGGAGTGCCATAAATGAGAGGTTCCCAATATGCATGATGTAAAGGAAGGCATTTCCTTTCCCAGGAACATGAAGTGGGCAAACCTTTAACAGCCAACTCCAGTCTGATTTCAAATATCTCATGAGAGATCAAAGGAATTTGCTACAAATTCATTTCTTGTGCATTTTGGTATTGACAGGCTTCCTTACAGGATTTATGTGAGCAGTGGATTGAGGCCATCTGAGCCTGCAGACCTCCTGCCAGGGCATATCCTGGATTAAGGCAGGAAGGTGGAAATAAAAGGATGGAGCCCTCCTCTTGTGTTCAGGGGATTTCCCATATCTCATCAATGTCGCTCGGTAGGGAAGTCACTCACCCCAAATCTTTCAGGACAGCTTCCTTAAGATATGGTGACCTCATAGCAGCCTTCCAGTATCTGAAGGGGGCCTATAGGGATGCTAGGGAGGGACTCTTCATTAGGGACTGTAGTGACAGGACAAGGGGCAATGGGTACAAACTTAAACAAGAGAGGTTTAGATTGAATGTAAGGAAGAAATTCTTTACTGTGAGGGTGGTGAGGCACTGGAATGGGTTGCCCAGGGAGGCTGTGAGTGCTCCATCCCTGGCAGTGTTCAAGGCCAGGTTGGATAAAGCCTTGTGTGACATGGTTTAATGTGAGGTGTCCCTGCTGATGACAGGGGGTTGGAACTGGATGATCTTAAGGTCCTTTCCAACCCTAAATATTCTGTGATTCTGTGATTCCATATGCTTAGGATACCCTTAGGAGATAGAGGGTTAGAGAGCAGAGGAGTCAGTGGAGCACCGAGCCTGTATCTCCTCAGCCACTGCTGACCATGGAGAACCTCAGTGTTTGCACAAGGAGCAGAGCCCTGTTGTAATGCCAGTGCTATCTGTGGGGTTATTGCAGTGAGACTGCTCCCTGCCTCACCAAAACCTGCTTCAAACCCCCTCAATCCCATGTTGTGCCAGGAAATCTGGGATGTGGGGATCAGAACAGACAAATGGAGAAGGCAGGAGCATAGACAGGGGCAAGGCTGAGCCATGTGTCTACCTAGAACCCAAGGCTGGGGAGAGAAACCTGTCCTGCTCCACAGCAGAGTGCTCTGGATGGGAGGATGCAGGGTGAGGAACCACCTACACACATTGGAAGCATTAATGTTTGCGTATGATGTTCTGTGAAATCAGGGATGAAGAAGGAGACTGTCCCAAACTGGAAGTATGCCCTTATAATAAACGTGTAATCCAGATCTAATAACGAGAAGGTACCCATCTTAGTACCTGCAAGCTTGGGGTACTGAAGTTGCAGAATCTTCTCTGTGGAAGACTTTTTGGCAAATACAAGGCAGGAGATGTTGTTTGTAAGAATCTCCCTGAAGTATCTCCCTGATGTAGCAAGCAGAGCCTGATTAGGAGGTGCTCAGTAAGTCAGAAACATAGAATCACAGAATGGTTCAGGTTGGAAAGGACCTTAAGACCATTCAGTTCCAACCCCCCTGCCATAGGCCTTACACTAGACCATGTCACCCAAGGCTCTGTGTACTACATTTGTTTTGCTTGGAGAGCAGAAGAAACTGAAAAGAAAGCACTAGCAGAGCTGTAGCAATTGGGGGGTGCAGGTAACAAAGCTGCTGTATAAAGTGCCTTTATACAGCATAAAGTGCCTTTATGTATCTTTCCTACAGTAGGAAAGGGGACAAAAGAGGGGAAGGGAAAAGGGAAATGAGCTGCTGAGAGAGGGAAGCTGCCACGATTTGCTTCTCTCAGCAAATGCTTAATGCCTTCTGCAGGCAAGGGAGCAGCCCTCCACCGCTGCCCTTCCCCGGCCCACGCTCACAGCAAACAGCAGGGCAATAAATCTGTTAGTCCTTCAGCAGAGAGGAGCCTCCCTCCGCATTCCTGTGCGGACCTGCAAAGGGCTATTCACTCAATATCTCCCTTTGAAATCAAAGTAAACTTCCAGAGCTCCTCATCTCACCCTGGCAGTGTGTCAGGTCGTATTGCTGCAAAAGTCTCCCTATAATATCAGATAGGAAACAATATCATTTGCAGTAAAGAATCATCTGCATCAGACCCCTGCATTCCAGTTGCATGGGAGATTCTATTCCAAATATTCCACCCCTGTTTTCAAGCCAGCTGAAGAACAAGGATAAAAAAGAGGTTAAAAACTAAAGTGGAGTAGCTCAGCTCTAACTTATGCCTGAAAAAAGAAGTTTACCTTGCAATACCAGACTACCTTTGTCCTCTGCAAGACCCAGAACATCAATCGCACATGTTCACCACACTCTCCCTAGGTAAGAAGAAAGCTGATGTGATGTCAAATTCCTGTATCAGTTCAGTAACTCTGCTAAGCTGCTCCTTATTACTCCACTTACAGACCTGATGTGCAATGTAGCTGTTTTGGGTTCTTGCCCTCCAGCTCCACCTGCGCAGAGCAGGAAAATACATACCCATTATCTTGCCATCATCACAAATCCGTAATGGCCCAAAATACATTAAAAGCCTTTGAACTGATCATTTACAGCAAAACACCAGCAACACTGCAGTTGGGTATTTCTAGGGGTTAGTGGGTGTCACACTGCATGATGCATTTTATGATACAACCAGGAAAGACAGAAGAGCAAAGCTGGAATATCCACACTGTATTGTCACATATCAACACTTTAAGAAGCTCTATTACGAAACTAGAATTGTCTCATGTACAGTCAAGGTGAATATTAAGAAACGCATTAGAACTGACCCAAATTTTGGCTTTTTGTTTTGTTTTGTTTGCCAAACAACAACGATTTCTTAAGCAGAAACAGGAATCATTGCAGCATGGTGTATGCTTCTGCTCTGGGGGAATGAATAAAACCCTGACACTATAAAACACATATTTGGGTCTCTAGGCTGCTCTTCTTCAAACCACTGGGAGGACCAGGAGAGGAAGCAGGATTCGGACAGGTTTCAGTCACCTCCCGCAATTTCCAGCTCTTCAGCATTCAGAGAGTTTCTCCTTCCTTCCTACCTCTGCTTTCCTGCTGGCCGAGCTCCTGGGCTGGGCTGGGGACTTGCATACCCCGTCCTATAAGACCCCACTACCCGTGTGGCTGAGTTTGAGCCAACTGCACTGGGTCTAAATCCATGAGCAACACCAGCTCATGGAGCTCATCAGCCCAAAACATCTGCATTATTTGGTTTGTTTTGGAGGAAGGAAGTGGAGGAGCAGCACCCTCCAGACCCCATGTCTAGCATTTCTTGTTATACATTACACAGGTTTGCTAAGGCATTTCAAAGGCCAGGTCAGGGCTTCCAGCAGCAAATGTGCTTTAGGGAGAAACAGTAAGAGATAAAAGATGAAAAGCAGGCTCAGAGGAGAGGAAATCAAAGCATGTGGGAAAGACCAAGGCGCCAGAGCCACATACTGTGAACAGCTATCAGAGCAGAGGTTAAAATCACAGTGACACTATATTTTAGATAACAAACTCATAACGAGAATCCTGTCACATTAGATTACACTTATATCCTCTAACACCTTGGTGCATCTCGGAGAGCAGCATGGTTTCTTTAAATAACCTACATGAATTACCTGCAGATTAGGGATAGTGCTCAGGGCATGCAAAAACTCATATCTATGCTCAAACATTGCCCCTCCTGTGCTGGAGCATGCGTGTACGTGCACCAAGGACGGGTACATGGGTGTACGTGCACCAAGGACGGGTACATGGGTGTACATGCACCAAGGATGGGTACATGGGTGTACATGCACCAAGGACAGGTACATGGGTGTACATGCACCAAGGACAGGTACAACCAGTGCTCCTCTTGCTGTGCACACCTCCAAAACAAGGAGATGATGGAGAGCCCACCACGAGCTCCCCAGCATTTCACCCTGTAGCACAGAGGAGTGGGAGCACATCTTCTCTGGCTTCATATGTGCTGAGCAAGAAACCACCTCGTCATGTCAGCATAAGCTACTAAGATGATGGTAGCTTTGTCTAGCACCACAGTTAGTCTCCTAGGAACAACACTAGAGCAAGCTGGGCTGCAGATGCTTCTTTATAGCTGAATATATTCATTCCTCCCTCTTAGGGTTTAAGTCCTAACTAAGCTTTGCAGTCAGCTTCATGAAAGCTAACCCTTTTCATTGTCCTTGCAACAAATGACGAACCTCTGAAACGAAACATCACAGCATTTGCATATTGGAGGTCAATATATAACTATAATAACCAACAAATACACTCAATCCATGCTTTCTTATTTATCTGCCTGCCCTTCAGGGCTGAGCAAGGTATGAGCTCACACCCTGCCGGGCCTGAGCAGTCAGTCCTAAGATATTCCACTCAAGGAGGGGTTTATTTTATTACTTGGTAATGAGGGCTGTCAATAAACCCACACATGGGTGAGAAAAGAGGGAGAGCTGCTGATGGGGGGCAGAGGAGGGCTCCCTCCATCTCCCTGCATCCCTGCTCTCCCTTACTCCAGACTTACACTACTGCGATTCCACTGATTTCCAGGTCTCCCATCTCAACACCCTACAGACAGTACCAGCTTTTTGTTCTTTTTTAGATTCTGTTGACACATAATGCCTCTAACCAGGCAGAACTTAGTGAAATATTATGCCCATTATCTGCATGTGTAATTCTGCTGATTTGTTGGAAAATCAAGCTCCTTCATGCTAATGGCAACATTTGTCCTTTGACTGGGAAATGACGGCTGAAGGGAACTGAAACAGTAGGATTCAACAAGCATTTGATTCCAGGAGGTTTCTCTCCAATGCAATTCCATAAACAAAACTAATGATGGTGAAAAATGATGTAAGTGTTAACATTATATCTGAGAAGAAGTTAGATTGCACAAGCCTGGGGAGCTAAAAGAATGGTTTAATTAAAATCTGCTTGTGTCAGCCTCTTCCCCTATGCACATGGGCAAAGCCCACTGGGAAAATCCTCCTACAGGAAAGACAATTCCCTAAAAACTGGAGAATCCCCAAAAAGTTAGAGTCAGAAAAGTATCAACAAGCGGCTGCTTACGGCCATTGGCTTCAGCCAGAGCCCTGGGAACTAGGACCAGTCCCTGCTGTCCCTGGGGAGCAGGCACCTTCACAGACCTCTCTGGGTCTCACCTCTCCCCTTCTTGCGAGCCTTTTTCCCATCCTGGGAAGCCTTCACACATCGCTCTGTGAGTGTGTGTGCATGGCTCCAGGGATGTTCAGCTCAGAAGCCAGGCATGCTCAGAATAATGATGTGTGCTTTGATACCAAATCACTGTTAATTTCATTTGCTTTCTGTGCCTCTGGCATGTTCCTTCTCTTCTCAGTATCCATGAGGACTCAGAACATGCCCTGGTTTTTAAAAGGCAGCAGGGGCTATCATCGAACACTGAGTGAACATCAGGCATGACCACCCACTGCAGACCATCTCCAGTGAGATGGGGAGGGAAGACACAGAACATGTGCCTGCAAAAAGCCCTGCAGAGATGGTGGTGAAGAAAGGCAGAGCAGACCTGCCAGGTCTTGCACTGAGAGGGAACAGCTTCTATTGAATGGGCTGTGATGCATGGGGGAGAGCAGATGAGCAGATGAGGTGCACAAGCACTCTCCTGGGTCTACCCATTGTGGTTGCATCTCTGGTTTCAGCCCACTGAGGACAGGCTGGAGAAAAGCCCCAGCAAGTCATGGCCAGGAACCAAAGCGAGATTCCTGAAACCCATTAATTTCCATCTATGATTATGCCCTCTGGGCCAAGAAATGCTAAAATAATAAGAGGAACAACACAATCCCAGTGTATAGGGGAGGAGCAGAAGTTACAGGAGGACCAGAGCTGGTCTCAAAGATGCCACAAGCAGAGGGACCAAGCCCACCTCCACCTTTGCCCAGGTCTGGCAGGAGCATAAACCCAAAGGATATGAAAACCCCTAGCAGCAAAGATGAACCCAAAAGGCTGTGGTGTCCATAAGGGGATTGCTTGAACGCCTGCAGGCTTCTGAGCGGGAACAGTTTTGTTTGACTGGGTAGACCAGAAAGGCCATGGTTTTATGTTAAAAGAGTCTGAGAAATGTCCCATCATGTCATGGTGGTGGATGGCTCCAGCTTTTGAGCTCGGGACCTTGTCAAGGTGAGAACCAAGGGAAGGAGAAGACTTTTGAGAAGACATTGATTTGTTTTGTAACCCTTTGCTAAGCTAGAGCTGGAAATGCCCATATCCAGCAAACAGGAGTCATGTCAAAGCTATATTGAGAGTTGCTGTGACTTTAAGAAAAGATCCTGCAGACACAAGTTTTCTTCTGGTCTCCTATCTCACCTGTACATCTACCTTTAAGTATTTTATAGACAGGTTTTGATTGCATTTTATAGAACATGGAAAGGAACTTAAGAATATCCAGTTCCAACCCCCTGCCATGGGCAGGGATGCCTTACACTAAACCATGTCACCCAAGGCTCTGCCCAACCAGGCCTTGAACACTGCAAGGGATGGAGCATTTACCATCATCTCATGGGTACTTTTGGACCATAAATCCTTCTCTTCTTCATTATTCTCAGTTACATACCATCCTATTGGTGAGATTCTTTTTCCAGTGGATGCTGACTCAGGGTTAATAATTATTATTACTGGTTCAGTTTATTGTTTGAACTTCCAGAGACATGAGACTGCCACTCTTTGGGTTTAGAAGCTGTGCATGATTTCAGACCAGAGCATCTCAGGATCTGGGACTCAATTTCACACACTTTTCTGGTAAAGAAAGTTGTAATACCAGATACTGCTGAGTTCCTGTGCAATGAAAACAAGTTTATATTGAAATGGTGAGATTACAGCGTCTGAATTGATT
The DNA here is from genome assembly GCA_002631895.1 of Agapornis roseicollis. Classification (NCBI taxonomy): domain Eukaryota; kingdom Metazoa; phylum Chordata; class Aves; order Psittaciformes; family Psittacidae; genus Agapornis; species Agapornis roseicollis. The sequence goes on from NDXB01018054.1 coordinate 210,859, forward strand.
TACATGACTCTATTTGGCTGAAACAAGAAAATATCTGTTCTGGTGGGGTTTTTAATTATTCATTTGCAAATGTCACAATTAAAAAAAGCTGTGAGGAGTGGAAGTTGTGTATAATGGAATTGGGTAGTAACAGCATAATGAATACAAGATGCTTCTGTCAAAGGATTGCATCTCCCAGAGAAATGGGAAGAAAAATGTATGTCCTCCAGACAGCGGAGGAAGAGGCAACATGAAGGACTGAATTTCACTCGAGTTTTGAAGCTGTGAAAGGCAGAACTGAAGCTGATTTTTTCATTGCAAGACATATTTGCTTTCAACCTCCAGAAAGCCACATAACATCTCGGCAGGGAGAAAGCTTGTACCAAGAAGTTTTTGCATACAAAAGGAGTGGTCTGCAAGGTCTGGCAGGTCTGCAGAAACTGGCAGCAGACACAAGAGTTTTTAGACAGGTTTGTGGAAGCAAAGGAAGAGTTAGGCTTAATATTAGAAAGACCTGCCCCCAGAAGCATCCAGAGGAGATGAACACGTTACTGTGGTCCTCATAGGGAGGAAGACAAATTTGTGGTCACACAAAGAAGTTGATATCTGAAAAATATCCCATTCTGGTGGGAGATGGGCCTTATTTAGTGCTGGTGTTAATTATTATGTGGATTACTTGAGCTCTCATTCGTCCTAGTGAAGTCAGTCAGTCAGCAAGAAACCTGAGAGAACTTGAGCTCTCATTCATCCTAGTGATCAGTCAGTCAGCAAGAAATTGTATCAGCCGTTTGAAATCTCACTGAGCTGAAACCTGGACAGCAGAGACTCACTGCATTTAATTGATTTATCTTTGGTCCTCAGAAAGGGTCCAGATCACAAACCTAATCTTTCACTAAGACAAGGTCTTCTACCACTCACCTGCAGTATTGTGTGCAGTTCTGGTGTCCTCAACATGAAAAGGACATGGTCAGAGGAGGCCACAAGGATGATCAGGGAGCTGGAGCATCTTCCATATGAAGACAGGCTGAGAAAGTTGGGGCTGTTCAGCCTGGGGAAGAGAAGGCTGCGTGGAGACCTCATAGCAGCCTTCCAGTATCTGAAGGGGGCTTATAAGGATGCTGAGGAGGGATTCTTCACACAGGACAAGGGGTAACGGATTCAAACTTAAACAGGAGAGGTTTAGATTGGATCTAAGGAAGAAATTCTTTCCTGTTTGGGTGGTGAGGCACTGGAATGGGTTGCCCAGGGAGGTTGTGAATGCTTCATCCCTGGCAGTGTTCAAGGCCAGGCTGGACAGAGCCTTGGTTGACATGGTTTAGTGTGAGGTGTCCCTGCTTATGACAGGGGGTTGGAACTGGATGATCTTAAGGTCCTTTCCAACCCTAACTATTCTATGATTCTACAATTCTACCATTGCTACTTTTCGATGCCTGATTTTGGTTAGCTGGGATTAGTTCCTACAGATGCCAAATGAAGGGCTTGTTTACCTCAGCAGCAGGAAATATCTGTCCAAATTTCACTTTAGATACTTAAAACCAAATTGACTCTCTTGACACCCAGCTACTGTTTTTCATAATATCCAAAGAACAGACACAAATTCTGCTACCAAACAGATCAGTTTTACCCATCCCCACCAATACGATCTGGAATTACAGAGCAAGGAACACATGTTTTATGGCATGTGGGTCTCAATATTATTCAACAGATTTACCCACTGAATTATTTGTTGGCTCTGTTATACGCCTTTGCTTAGCTTCTCGGAGCCAGTACAACAGCAGGACTGGAGGCAGCTATGTATGTGCATAGGTGTAAAGCCTATTCTGTCCCTGGAGAAGGCATCGTCTTGTTAGGCACAGCATATGTCTGCTTTGTGTCAGGGCAGGAAAGCTAAGGGTCCCTTCTGCTACTGCTGTGGCATTCTCCTGCTTAATTAAAGGGTTACAAAAAAAGGGCTAATTTAAACAGAGCAGCTGGAGAGCTGTGACCACTGGTGTATGGAAAAGAGGGTGATAGAATAGGTCTGTATTCAAAATGTAGAACTGGTCCCAAATTACAGGAACCTGCCATTATTCTTGGAAGGGTTTTAGTCACCATGTGGAGTCCTTACCCAAAATAAAGCTTTGTGTGCATGTTCTGAAGCTTGCAAAGTTCAAACAGCAGCATTTTGCATCTGATGCTCAGGCACTGAAATCAATGACAATGTCTATTGGGAAGGACCCCAAACATCAGACACTTAGGCCTGGCTGTGCCCAGTTGTTTCATTAGGGGAACTAATGGCCCAGATGATTTGGTTTTTGTTGGCACACTTATTTGTAGTCTAAATGCTCCCATTAAAAATAATTAAGAAATAAGCCCTTTCTTCTTATGGCTTAGATAAAATTTTTCTAAAGTTTAATATTTAGGCATGTTGATTGGGGAGAGGCTGGATGCTCACATTATTGTGTAGCTGGATACTGCCAAGCCGCTACCTTTCAGATATATATTTTGTGCTATCATCTAGCACCAGTGCATTATCATATCTCTGGGCATGACAGACCTCAGTCTATGGCTATGAGACAAGTGAGAAAAGCAAAAGCAAAGATAAACATTACCATGCCAGAATCTTGTGACTCTGAAGGTCCCCAAATTGCTATTCTACTATCTATTCTATCTGAATATAATGATATATCTATGTATATGTATATATATGTGTACATAAAAGATCTATGAAGTTTTGGATATCTTCAACTCTATGCTTCTGAGCCAATATATACTCATGTTTATGGAAGACTTGGTTTTGATTCAAGGTCCTACAGGCTGGAAAGTTACTTCCTGGGGGTTGATGAGGAGTTTGGTGCTGGATCAGGCTCCTTCGGAACAGAACTCTTATTTGGCCACTAAAAGTAACCCCAAACCACTACAGTGCAGGGTATCCTTGGTGAAAACATTGTTCTCAAGAGGCAATCAAAACTGAGCCAGGGTTTTGATAATCTTCTCATGCTCACTCATTGTAAAAAGCTGGAGCAGAGGGCTGCCACAGCTGACAGGGGAAAATCAACCTCATGGCTAGACCCAGACTCCCAAGGCTGTGCAAGCCAAGCATGGCATTTTGGCTGGGGTTACCCTGTCTGAGCAATCTGTAGGGAGAACAGTCAAGATGTGCATGATGCCAAGCTCTTCTGTAGTCCCTGGGATGCCATGTGTCCTTTTACGTACACTGAGCTCAGCCTTTCTTTGCTAAGGAGAATCATAAAATCAGAGTCATAGAATAGTTTGGGTTGGAAAGGACCTTCAAAGCTCATCTAGCTCCAACCCCCTGCAATGAGCATGGACATCTTCAGCTAGATCAGGTTGCCCAGAACCACATCCAGCCTGGTCTTCAATGTCGCAGGAATGAGGCATCCATCACTTCTCTGGGCAACCTGTGCCAGTGTTTTACCACTCTCATTGTGAAGAATTTCTTCCTTATGTCCAGCCTCAGACTTCCCTCTGTTAGTTTAAAACCATCACCCCTCATCCTACTGCAATAGGTCCTGCTAAAAAGTCTCTTCCATCTCTCTTATAGGCCCATCTTTCTCTCCCATCTTTCTTAAGGGACACCACTAATTGCTGGTTTCCACTTGGACACTGAGATGTTGGCTGCAACTCTTTGGATGTGGCCACACAGACAATTACTCATATGTCTAATAGTCCATCCATCACATCTCTGTGTCTCCAAATGAGAATCAAGAATGTTAGGGGGACCATACTGGTCTTCCAGAAGTCCTGGTAGATGATATCAGTAGCTCTCCTCTTGTCCACTGATGTAGTCACTCCATCAATAGAAAGCCACTTCTATGGCCACTAAGCAGGCACTATTTGCCCTTGGTGCAGCCATGTCAACATTTTGCTGCTGGAGAGGGGTGGCCATGGCTGTATCAGATGGGTAAACTGCTCGGCAACCAGGCCTGGATTGGTAAGAATGCACAATATTGCCAAAGTTTGCTTTATCAGTGACAGGGATGCTGCTGCTGAGCCACAAACAGCAGAGCTGTGATGTGTCAACTCATAAATAACTCATCATGAGGGAAGTGTGCACCGTCTGGGCATGGAGCCATAGCATTCATCCTTAGATACGCATTCAAATCAGCTCCATTAGGATCATATTCTTCTGTAATTACTCCATTGATTCAAACTGCATCTTATCTCCCCCTGAGAGCTGTGAACACCCTTTAATTTACTGAAAGGCAGAAGGGAGGAGAATGTTAACACTGTGTTCAGAACAAGGTTGTGGAGAACATGCAAATGGGGCATGAAAGCCTACAAAGGCTGAACAGCACCAGTTCTGCAGGTCCTAAAGTCAGCAAAAGCAAAAACCTGACTGCAAATGGGCTGCCAGTGTTAACTTATATAGCAGCATCCCAGGCCCCTCATGTTCACCATAAGGGTATGAACTCTTCAGTGACCCTGGTCTGTTCTGTGTTGGTGATGAAACCCAAAACCTGTCAAGTCTCATGCAGTCTCCAGTTTCCTAGTGGAGGTTTCAAAGTGCTCTTGTTACAATATCTTGTTTTCAGAAGCACCTTTCATGAAGCTCTACAAATTCCCTTCCTTAATCCCCTTTAAACAAGGGTCTCGTGACTTCCAAGAACTTCCTGAAAGCTTCACTGTTTCTATTACTATTATTGTTGGCACACAGGAGGTTCATTACTACCAAGAGCTGCTGGAATAGGTTTTGGGGTGAGAGAGGGCATGAAGGAAGCTCTTAGGCTGTCCTTCATCACTCTGCTATGCAGGAACTGATGCAGAACAGCAGCTGAAAGCTGCGTGACACCTCTGCAAAAGAATAACTCAGCTGATGTGAGCTGAGAAGTGAAGGGGTAAGAGCTAACAAAAGGAAAGAAAGGAAAAAAAAAAAAAAAAAGAGCTTTTTGTCAAATAAACTGCACCATTTGGGTTGGAGTCACATCTGGAGTAGTTACATATCAATTAAAGCAATTATTTTCATCGGGAATTGTTGTGATAGGACAAGGGGTAACGGGTTAAAACTTAAACAGGGGAAGTTTAGATTGGATATAAGGAAGAAATTCTTTACTATGAGGGTGGTGAGGCACTGGAATGGGTTGCCCAGGGAAGTTGTGAATGCTCCATCCCTGGTGGTGCTCAAGGCCAGGCTGGACAGAGCCTTGTGTGACATGGTTTAGTGTGAGGTGTCCCTGCCCATAGCAGGGAGGTTGGAACTGGATGATCTTAAGGTCCTTTCCAACGCAAACCATTCTGTGATTCAATGTCATGTGAAAGATGGAAGGGAAGGCTGTTGATAGGGAGTCCTGCAGGCTCACCATCTCGTTGGTCTGTGCAGAGACGTGCTAACCACACTGTTGTGCACCAGGATGGGACATGGGATCTCTTACCAGAGCTTGCTGCTTCTATTACTAGGTTGGATTTTATTCTGCATATGTGCAGGCCAGGGAAGTAAATGAGTTGTGCGTTGGCCTAGGATGAAAGACTGCACTGCATGGTGCCATTACCTCTGCATTTAGGTGATAGCGGAAAGCAAAGAATTTAATAAGAAAGTGTGGTTTCACTTACATGCTGTTTATATTGAGAGTCAAGAAGCCCTGGCCCACACACACTCTCCCCATTCAGCTGCCAACTACAGAGTCAAGAGTAAGAGATGAAGGAAAAGCATTACAGTAGCATACACTACTGAGAGCATTCGCTGGTAAAGCACAAGGAAACAGAGTCAAGAAAACCTGAATCCTGTCCAAGGGCTCTCTCGATCTTCTCGGAGGGCTCTGGCCAAGTCACCAAGGCCATAACCTCCCAGCTGAGTTTGTCAAAGTGTTAAAATGTAATGTAAATAAATGACAACATACTATTTGAGGTGCTAAGCTCCTGCAAGCCCTGGAGGAGCCAAGGGTGTTAATGTTTGTCTGGCAACCACAGTGCATGCTTGAGTGCCCAGCTGGAGCACTTTGAAGGGATGGGGCTTACACTCTGGATTTGATTTGCTTAAATTAAAGCAAATTTGCACCAGACTTAAGTTTGGAGAAAATAAAGGTAGCTTTTGGTTGTTGTGCTGGAGAAAAGACTGTTTCCATACAACTTCCACAGTCACAGTGATAAAACAACTGCAATCCTCTTCTGCTAAGGGGTGAGGTGAAACCTATGCAATGGACTGTTGGTATTGTCCATATATTCAGGAGTTCACCTACAGGAAACAACTTCAGTATAGGGCTTCACCTAGGCAGCTATTGGTATGTTTCCTCCACCTCAACTCTCACTTGCAGTCCCATATCTCCATTCAGTGAGCACTTTTCCCTCCTGTAAATGTGTGACAAGTCATGATCAGTATGTGTTTTACACTTGATCTGAATGGTTATGAGCAATGTGCAAAGTGTCAAGCAGGGAAGAATCAAGCTCTGAAGCTCTTGATACAAAGCACTACTTGAACCCCTTAGATACAAACCAGACCTATCAACTGATTAGAGGAAGATCCAAGGAACAAAATTAGGATGATAACAGACATTTATCTTCTGTGTGGGGAGGGGTATTTGGGAGATTTCTTTTTAATTTTACAGAAGGCTGCAATTACACCTTTAAATCTGGGAGTCTGTCATCATTATATTGTCATTCAGATCAGTTCTGGTCCAAAACCTGGTAAAGATATTGTGAGTCAATATGGTACCAGTATATTGATTGATGATGTCCAGAGACTTGAAAATGAGCTTCAATGACTCAAATACACTCACTGGCTTCTCTAACTAAACAACTAGCCTACAGATCATGAAGGTGCAGATGAAAAAGAGGCAAAGTTATGCATTCAAGGTTTGGAAGTAGCTATAAGGTCCTCTAAAGAGGTCAATGGACCCTAAACATGACTGACATTTTATATAGGAAATCACAGGTACGACTGATTTCAATGAGGTGCAATGAGAAGCACAGCTCACTTCATCAGTCATATCATTCCCAGGATCTCTCATTTAAGGCTTCAGCTCCTGCCTTTCTGCTGTCTCAAACAGCTTGAAAAGGAAGAAATTATTCCATGATGCATTGGATTATGTTTGGGTTTCTTTTGTTTTGGAAGAAAACCCAAGCTGAACTCCAAAGGTCAACAGAGTTCAAGTCAGGTGAATGCTACTGTAGTAGAAAAAGTCACTAATATGTTTTGTCAACATGAAACATTTACTGGAGTCATAACACGGTTGCTGGTTCAGAACAATAAGGCTTTGTCCTAAGTTTCCACCCCAGAGTTTATCAATGGCTAAAACCAGACTTGGAAATAAAAGATGGGAAAAATATTCATGTTGTAGCTCAGATTGAAAGACTGAGCAAGCAAGTTTCTGTGTGTAGTTCTGGCAGCTTTGATTTATGGCCTTGTAAAGTCTGATAAAGACCCTCCAGGCAGCATGAAAAAACACAGAATTAATTCTGTATTTGTCAGAATAAGGACAAAGATGCTACACAGGGAGAACTTCGCTGACATTTAATCATGCTTTATTACTGAGGCAATCTCTACATATTAAAATGATGGTCAGTTATTTACAAGCACATTGCAGGCACAGTTCTTCATGGCCAAACAAGTCTGACTCAATCACTTTGGTAATTATATTAAAATCTAATTTTTGTGGGGATCGTGTTTATTTGGGTTTAAGCTTGGCTCCATCTGGAGCAGATGCAGTCTTCTCATAAAAGGAATAATTGATCAAATTCTGGATTTGGTTTCATGCATGCAACTCCATTTTAATCCAAAATATGTGACAACGTGTCCCGGTGGGAAGGGTCAGCTGGAAGATCCTGTTAATTAGGACATTATGTGCTCAGATTAGAATTTTATGCTGCTATTAGTGAAAAATGAACGGATCTTCTGCTTGAAAGGGATTACGCTGACAGGTAGCAGGTCTCTTGGTGCTGGAAGTTCTCAGTGTCATTAGCCCCTTGCTGATGTCAGCTTGACAATGAGACACCAAAAAGTATGAGCATTTTAGCTGACATTACTTCAGCTTCTGCTGAAGAACTGGATGCAAGAACATGCATTAAAAGGCTCCTGAATAGGACTGCGAGATTCCTGTGCTGACATAGCATGTGTGCCTTTTGCCATTTAGTATGGCTGCCATTCTTTAATGTACAGATTTCTGCTTGATTGCATAGGAAAGAGGAAGAATTTTGTCTGGCTTATAGCCAGAGGAATTGAGATATGAAAGGAACTTCAGGTTCATCCAAGGAGGGTGGAAAATTGTGTCTTCTCCATTGGGCCTCACTGGCTCCTTTATCAGTGTCTGGACGTTATTATTTCAGGACAGGCATGAGCTTTGGGGACCAAAACTCCAAACCCTGTTAGCAACCAGCCCTGTGCTTGTCTCATTTCCTCCTTTCCACCATACCATCAGGGCCACCCACACCATGCTCATGGAGGCCCTGTGCTCCTCTTTCTATCCTCACAGCACATATTTTCCCACAGCTCTGCATTCCATAGAATCACAAATCCCAGACTGGTCTGGGTTGGAAGGGACCATCCAGCTCTAACCCCTGCCACAGGCAGGGACACCTTCCATTGGAGCAGGTTGCTCCAAGCCCCTGTGTCCAACCTGGCCTTGAACACTGCCAGGGATGGAGCAGTCACAGCTTCTCTGGGCACCCTGTGCCAGTGCCTCAGCACCCTCACAGGGAAGAACTTCTGCCTAATGTCTGATCTATATCTCTCCTCTGACAGTTTAAAACCATTCCCCTTTGTTCTATCCCTACATGCCCTTGTAAAAAGCCCCTCTCCAGATGTCTTGTAGGCCCCCTTCAGGTACTGGAAGTCCCTTCCCTTCAATGTATACCAGATGTCCTGTGTGCCTCCCACCACCTCTTCTCTCCATCTGAGGAGCAAAAGCAGGGTGAAGTGGTGGTAGAGAGTGGATAGCAGGAGGGAAGCAATAGTCACAAAAGTGGTGTAAAGCCAGGAGTACCACCAGCTGATTTGCTGTCTCAGTGACACAGCATCTGGTTTGGCTCCTTCAATGACAGCAGGATAAAATACACTTACTTCATCCCCATAAAATGGTCAGCTAGGTCTTCTTCAAAATCTCACATCAAAGACAGATCCCAGCACCTCCATAGCCAGCCCTCCCTTTTACACTGAAGCAAATTACTGCTCTCAGGCAGCTCCAGATGTTCCTCATTCTTCATAGGGGCTATGGTTGAGGGCAACAGGACTGAAACAGTGGTCTACAGAGCCTCCAGCCCTAGTAAAAGCAGCCTAACCCACCTGGAAATCCTGATTCTGATTAATTCCAACAGATACATCTCATATTAAACCTTTTCCTAATATTTCTTCTACAAGAAGGACTGATATCTTTGCCAGACACACTATTACCTGACTGTGAAGGGGAAGCGAGGAGGGGCACTCAGAATAGATGTGATTTGGCAGGGAAATTGGTAGAGGAATGGGCTAATAAATACAAGCTGTGGTATTAGAAGTTTGAGTCACACATATGGATTCTATTCGTCAGTGTTTATCAGGGAGTGAAAAGTGTGTGATCTCCAGTTACCTAACCCAGAGAAAATGAGAAGAGTGCTATTGACCCATTACTATTCATTATTTTGGTAGTATCAGTGGCAAAATATCCAAATTTTTCTTCTTATTCAGGTAAGAACAAAGTGAATTCAACAACTCAAAACTTTCCTGTTGCCTCCAAGCACATACAGGCTAAAAATAAGATGGAAAATGGATGCTGTAGTCACCGGCACAAAAGACTTGAGGCAAAAATGCAGCACTCACTCAAGTCAGTGGGAAAGAAATGCCTGTTCATTTCAAGGGGTTTTGGATCAGGTCCAAAATAAGTGGGGATCACCAAAATATAGGAAGACAACTGAATGAAAGGTACTGTGAAAGCACTTGGTATTATTGCAAACGTCCCCTAAGGCTTCTGATAATAGCACAGGAAAGCTATAGCTGTCATATTGTATTATTTTAGTAAGCACAGCCTTAGCAAGTCCTTCCTTGTCTGCATGGCAATCAATGCCAGATAAATGCTCCTATGGATTTCTTTTCCCTCCCCGTTCGTACTTTGCTAAAGCAAGCCAATTCTCTTACCCTGTTGCACAGCGACTTCAAGGGCACTCACCTTTGGCACGTGGATGATGGATGGTCTGGGGATGTGAGTACAGAGTGCAATAACATCATGGCTTAGCTCCTTAGCTGCAAACACTGATGACTCCGCGGCGGCAGACGCTGACTGAGCAGCAGTATGATTGCTAGATCTGCTGCTTTCAACCTTCTGTTTTTCAGAGCATCTGCTGCCTTTGAACATCTCCTCACTGTCCTTCTCTCCTCCGTGTTTGATGCTGCTGGCTGCTGTAGCAGATGGCTGCAGGCACACTGCTGAGCTTGCCTCGGTCTTCTCCTCCTCCATGGCTAAAGGGCTTGTGTTGGACTGGTCAAATGGAGTGTTTTCGTGTGTGTTTCCAAAGCAGGTGAGCAGGGCTGAGCAAGGGAAAGGATGCATCTTGGATGACAGGTTATCGGATCCGCTTAGCCTGCTTTCCACATCCACATAATCAACAGGCTGCATTCACATCCAGAGGAGCACCCAAAATGAAAGCCCAGGCATAATGGCATTCCAGCTTTCCTAAGAGACAGCACCCCCCTTTCTGTAGTCAGGAGCATTCAAAAGTGGGGTGCTACATCTCCTCTGTCCTCCACCCAAGTCAGAGCACTATCTCCTCTCCACCACCCCCTTTTATTGTCTGCAAGGGCAAAGAAGAGCAGACACAATAGGAATGTTTGCAAGCCTTGCATGCTCTTCTTCAGGGCTGTCAGCAGCTGAACAAAGCCCTCACAATAGCCCCATAACCGCGGAAGGCTATGATTACAGGAGCAGACGTTGCAGCACCAGGCAGTCCTCAATCAATAGTGCCACGGCCTCAAGTTACCTGGCAAAAGAGGCATAAAGATAATGTAGCCCGGGCTCTCCAGCCATAACAGCATCAACACGTGTATCAGTGTCATCATCACAATAGCATAACTGGCTCCAGTTACACCACTCAGGTATTTGTTGGCAATAAAACCCCAAATCATTCATCTATCATTGGCTTAGATCAAAAACATGCTTTCAGGCTCTGGCTGAACTGCTCATCATCAAGAAGGGAAAATGAGTGGCTGGTCAGCAAGGAGAAGATGGGGTGTTATATGGGCACCCCACATGCTGCCCAGCACACACTCCTATGGCACAGGCAGGATCCATCCCCTTAGCTCCTCCTTCAGCCATGCAGCATCTCCTCTTCCATCTCCTCCCAAGGGCACCCGCTGTTCCCCCCTTGGCCCCTTCTATTCCCTAGGGAAAATCAGGAAACATCCTACTAAAATCCTCTGCCATCCCGTGGGTGTAAGGGGACACATTTCCTTTCCCACTGTGCAGTGGCTCGAAGCTATTGTTACAACACAAATGTGAGCAGTGAGGGAAGGAGGGAGATGCTGTGGTTACAGCATCTGCCTCCAGAAAATCCCAGTTCCTTCTTTTTTTTTGTCCTGCCACAGGCTTCCTGTGCTATAGCAGGGATGTTATTTGATCTCTATCTCCATCTGCAAAAAGGAGAGGAGTAATCACTTCTCTTTTTCCACCCACTACACATATCCTGTCTCTTTATAAAAGGTTATAAACTCTTGAGGGCTCCTTGCTTTTATTTGCTTTTAAGCTGCTGGTACAAAAGATCTCCAAATGCAAACATGGCATCTACTTGCTAATAGCATCTCAAGAGAAATTTGAGGTTTCAATCTTTCTCTACAAACCTATACTCTTCCATGTACTTCTCTAGCCTGGTTTGTTGTTAGACATTAGATGTTCATTGTACCCTCCCTGTAGCTGTGCCTTTCATCTTACTGTAGAGCTTGACACTGAACAAAAAGGCATTAGGAGGAATACATTAATCTCAAATACATTAAATGAAACTCATGTTTCCAGTAGCTCATCAGGAACCAAAGTGCAGAAGGTTGAGATCAACTGCCAGTGCCCAACGCAAAATAGTATCAGATCCCTCATCCCCCATTAACTTTGAAGTGTTCTTTGGGCCCCTTCCTAACAGATGCCTTGTACATCAGCTCGTCTCAGTGGCTGGTGTTGGATTTTAGAAAGGTCCAAAGTGGCCTCCAGCTTGAGCTGCTATGCATTTTGAGCTTCTAGGGCCCTTGCTGTTCTGTATCACCCCCTGGTAAATACTACTGTGGTGGGGGGAAGGCCATATAGCTCCTGGAGTGAGAAACATGTACCTGGTGACCAAAAAAAAGCTTGAAAAATGTTACGAAAGGATCTGATAGTGGGGAAAGCAAATTCACAGGGGAGAAATGTCCTGAAAACCTGGAAATTCTTTAAGTGAAGTGTATTATCTCTATTATAGTCGTGAAAGAGAATGACTATCTTCAGGGCCCATCTTCCTTCACTTTAGGTGAAAACGTCAGCACCAATCTCAGTATTCCCCTTCAGCAAGTGCCAGGGGACAAAAGACTGGCTGTACTGATATGCAGCAACCTCCTCTTGCCTTGCACCCGTCGGGGTGGACATGGATCATCTGGAAGTACATCCGTTGCAGATGGATCTGTTTTGAACCCATCTGAATGCCTTGCCTTTTTGCACTGCACCATGGGTGCCTGTCTGAAAGTTTTGGGCTCTGCTTTTGGCAGCAGGTAGATAAAAGTTCAGGTGTTTCTTTTACCTCTTTACTTTTGAATCACTTCAGTTCTTTACTGGATTTGACCAGGGATGCTTCTTGCCCTCAATTTCTAACTTACCAAAGGTAGATAACAGTACTTGTTTGTCTCATGGATGTTAAAACATTGTGAGTTGTATGACAGCACTGGAAGCCTGACAGGATCAAACTCTCAGATCAGGGAACTTCAGAAGTAGAGGAAGCACCCACAACCCTGGGTATCCATTTGAGCCTTACAGACCCATTGAGGAGGTGAGGCTGGATCTGTGTCACAAAACAAGCTTTCCCATGGTATTTCTGTTGCCTCTATTCAGTCCTGGGCCCAGCAGGACAACAGGCACAGGAGAAACGTTTCCAAGAAACTACTGAAATATTCAGATCCTTGGAAGAGGATCAGTTTGAGTCTAGACATAAACAAGAGATTAGAGATTATCTTACTTCTTGTAGAGCAAGTCCCCTCTAAGTACATTTCCCCTTACTAATCCTTAGGCTTCATAAAAATGCCTAATAGAAAGTAGTAAAATCCTCTAGGAGTTTCTTCTGTGTCATCCTCTAAATATAGCTCTGCATTTCTGAGTGTTTATATATTATACCATGATTTGGGTAGATATGGTACTGCTTGGATATGCAAAGTCTTATAACATAAGGCTGTTGATAAAGCCATTTCTCCATGACTGTATTAAACAAGGATGCTTAGGTACTCTCAGCATGTCCAGAAGGTCATGGACATAGATTGCAAAAGGCTTTGTGGTCCACAGTGGCTGAGACTTCAGTAGTGGACAGACACCAGGTACAGAGGCCTGAGCAGTACAGATGGCACTGGGCACACACAGACAGGTTTGGTGGCTGTGAGAGGCCAGACTGAGAGGCAGGACCAGACAGCCAAAGCAATAACTGCTTTCATGTGGGAATGGCATTTGGTGTTTAGGTGGGAACAGCATTTCAATGTGATGCACAACTAAGACTTCAGGCAATATGACACATATTTAATTACACAGGAATGTGTCCTTAGAATTAAAATCATTATTGCAGCAAGTCAGTCAACGGCCTGCATTCACTTCTTTCCAGGCCTTCAGATGGCCATGCCAGCACTTCTTCAGCTCTTTCTGAGATCCTCATGAGTTTATAGGGATGCAAAGACCAGCTTAAAGTCACTGTGGAGCACAGGTGAATGCCTGTGTGAAGAGAGGTTGTTCTGAAAATCAGGAGTCTGCTTGTATTACCTCTGAGGAGGGAGAACATTCAGTAATGCTTTCTGTGAGAGCTATAGAGAGATGCTTTTTCAGTAAATAAGTAAATTCTTCATTATAGTTGCAAGAGAATTGATCAGGACATGGTGATTAATCCATGAGTTTAAAGGAAAACATAAGAACTCTTCACAAGACCAGACTGTTCAAACTGAACTGGTGGTGACATCTAGGAGGTGATAGCCATGAGCCCCAGCAGTTAGACCTGGGCCTAGCCTTCTCACAGCTTGAGGCTATTTGGTTTTGCCTGAAGCCCATCATTCCAGTTAACACTAAAGACATGATTCAAGGTTTGTCTCGTTCAAAGAGATCTCCTTGCACCAATCACCCAAGTGTGCTACCGTATCTTTGTGGGTGATAAGATGTTATTAGCACAAGTGACAAGAGTCGCCTTATTCTTCCTGAAATTGCTCATAAATTAATGATGACCTGCAATGCACTGGCTGAACGCCTCGGCAAGCTGGGCATGTTGAGTAAATGGAGAAGGTGAAGTTCAGCCAACTCTTGACCTGTCTTCAGCATTATTCCTTCAAGAGAAATTTTTCCTTCACATGGTTGGTATTATACTCCCTTCTCAGCAGGAGACACGGGGTCAGATTTAGCTCGGGTGCCCTATGCTTACAGCAAGGACTAAGCCTAGCTGCTTATCTCACTGTGCAAGAGCCAGTTTTACAGCATGTCATCCTGCTTTCATGTTTCTATGTACTCCCTTCTTTCCTCGCCACTGAGCCCCTACAGTAGCACTGACTCTCTAAACATCTCCCAAACCCACGTCTGCCTGATGGAGGTTGGCAATGCTCAGTATTCCCTAGCATCTCTTCTTTCTCCTGCCATAAGCCCCAGCCTGTTTCTGCTGCCTCTGTGCTGCCTGCAGAAGGAATATATTCATTGTATCAAAGTAGGTTGTAGGTTAAATCTGAGAGGTTGATGATCAATAAAGTTCACTGCCTTCAAGATATGGAGATCTGAAAGGGTAATCAGAGAAATTAAATCCAGTCTCTGGCTACCTCCTCTACCTCCCTTCAGGCTGCCCAAACTTAAGCTGAAAACCACCTGGGCTTCTGGCTTCCCCTACTTCACATATACTTTCTACATATACATACTATATATATGTTCTATAGAAAAAGGTGAGTAGAATGTGAAGAGAGTGTAATTAGACCACAAATAATAGTTAGAAGCAACTTGGCGCTACCTAGATGGAACTTAATAGAAGGGAGTTAAGAGAAGAGCAATGTGATGGCAGAGGGACCAGCTCACAGGGGAAGGTTTAAAGAGCTCAACTGAACATGCAACAAGAAACCAGTAAGATAAGCAATAAGATAAGGTGCTCTGTGTTTATCTGAGAAGCATGGGGATTGAGGTTAAAAAAGAAGCTGATTATGGTAGAAAAAGCATTCCCTAATAACTTCAGAGTTTCTTTCACCATCTGTTGCACCTGCTTTTAGGCATCGCTGAGGGTATGTGACTGGGTTACAGGAACCATTAGTCTCATCCACTTATGGCAGAACCTGTCCTTTTAGACAGGAAAAATTTACATTTACTAACAAAATAAATTATTTAATAGTAAACCAGTTTTAAAAATGCAAAGGAAAAATGCAAACTGTCTTCAGTTGCTTGGTTGGAGATTTTTTAACTCTTTTTCTGAAATTTCTTAATGTTTTGACACTTTTAAGACATAATCACAATGCCTGATGTTTGAAGAATGCCCCTTTTTGTCAAAAAAACACCCCAACAAACCAAAACCAAACAAAATAAAACCCAACATTCCACTGGAAATCTGAATTCTGAAGGTCTTGAGTAGAATATGTTCAATGAGCTCCAAAATCTTGTTCCTGGGAGGCTGCAAAAACCTAAAACCCAACAGGACTAACAATCATGTGGAGGTAGATCCTGGTTATGGCCCCATCTGTCTTCCCAGGAAAGGTTATCTTTCTGGGGGCTGTGAAAATGCTTATCCCATAAGGAATTCGTGCTGGCCATTGAGTAGTTAGGTTAAAAACACATGTAAAAAATAAACCCAGCTGATGAGATTGCAGAAGGCTGGAAATGGAAGGCTAAACTAAAATCCTTTTCAATGGATTGTGTTATCTTACTGCAGAATTAAACACAGTAATTCCCAAAGTTGGATGGATGCACACATAGAATCATAGAATGGTTTGGGTTGGAAAGGACCTTAAGATCATCCAGTTCCAACCCCCTGACATGGCACTCTTAAAGAAAGTCATTGTTCAGGTTTTCTAGTTTTGGCCATGTAAATTGTATTCACATCAAACCAAAGCCCTGGGCTTGGGAGCCAAAAGCTTTTGTAAACCAAGACTTGATTCTGCTGCTGAAATGGATACAACAAAGATGATGACATTTATTCAGTCATTTCCTGCTGGGCATGAGTGGAAGCTGGGAAAATCTGAAGGCTGCTTAATAAATTAATTCTATTACAATAAATGCTACCAATTTCTGAGTTGGATTTAGAGCCTTATTCTTACAGCTGCTGTAACAGCAATGGAAATGAAACTCCTGACTGAGCACAAGTTGCCATAGAATCATAGACTAGTTAGTGTTGGAAAGGACCTTAAGATCATCCAGTTCCAACCCCCCTGCCATAAGCAGGGACACCTCACACTAAACCGTGCCACCAAGGCTCTGTCCAGCCTGGCCTTGAACACTGCCAGGGATGGAGCACTCACAGCTTCCTTGGGCAACCCATTCCAGTGCCTCACCACCCTAACAGGAAAGAATTTCTTCCTTAGATCCAACCTAAACTTCCCCTGTTTAAGTTTGAACCCATTACCCCTTGTCCTGTCACTACAGTCCCTAATGAAGAGTCCCTCCCCAGCATCCCCATAGGCCCCCTTCAGATACTGGAAGGCTGCTAGGAGGTCTCCACGCAGCCTTCTCTTCCCCAAGCTGAACAGCCCCAAGTTTCTCAGTTGTTTCAAGTTGTCCTTGAGACAGGAGGAGAATCTCTTCTGTTTGTAGTTTGAAAGGTCCAAGATTAAAATCACAGTGTTCTAAAATGTCCTTTTACACACTAACAACACTTGGAGCTTTTATTGACACTTGTGTAACTGATCAGCTTCATTTACTTTCTGCTCTTCTCTCAGTTACAGAACCAGCCTTCCAAGCCTCATACATTACAGCAATTTTCCATTTTTCACTCTCACCCACTGATGTTAACATGGTGTGACTGTGAGCATTATGTAAAACAAAGGAGCAGTGACAGGATACTTCCTCAGCTTCAGTGGCTTTACTTCATGGAAAGAATCCTTTTGAATTCACAAATAAGCACTCTAGCCTCTGTGCAGCCCTTTTGAAATAAGAGACACCTGCCCAATAGCCAATTTTTAGCAATCACCCCAAAAGCCAGGAATAAAAGAAAGGGAATTATCTTGTTTGCAACTCAGATTCACAGAATGGTTTGGATTGGAAGGGACCTTAAAGCTCATACAGTTCCAACCCCTACCATGGACAGGGACCCCTTCCACTACAGCAGGTTGCTCCAAGCCCCTGTGTCCAACCTGGCCTTGAACACTGCCAGGGATGGGGCAGCCACAGTTTCTCTGGGCACCCTGTGCCAGCGCCTCAGCACCCTCACAAGGAAGAGCTTGTGCCTAAGAGCTCATCTCAGTCTCCCCTCTGGCAGGTTAAAGCCATTCCCCTTGGCCTGCCCCTACAGGCCCTTGTCCAAAGCCCCTCTCCAGGTTTCCTGTAGCCCCTTCAGGCACTGGAGCTGCTCTAAGGTCTCCCCGTAAGGAGCCTTCTCTTCTCCAGGCTGCCCCAGCCCAGTTCTCTCAGCCTGGCTCGAGAGCAGAGCTGCTCCAGCCTTCCTAGCCTCTCCATGGCCTTCTCTGGACAGGCTCCAACTGGTCCATGTCTGTCTCATGCTTAGGACCTGAGACCTGGACACAAGACTTTAGGTGGGGTCTCACAAGAGCAGAGAGGGAGAATCCCTTCTCATGACCTCCTGGCCACTCTTCAGCCTGGAAACATATCTTAGATACAGCAAGCACATCTCTGACTCTCATGGCCAAATCCAGTGCCCTGGATCCATAGCCCCACCCCAGCCATTTGCTCTGCTTGCACAGGTTGACATACGGATGCAGCAAGCTGCCAGATGCCCTTTTGGAAATGGGTGAGACAAAGGCCACTTTCCCAGTGGGGATTTTGTCAAACAACTCTGATTCTTCCAGCTTCTGCATCACTGGCATGGGAAAGGGGGGGGGTCTCAGCCTTCCCTTTGCTGGTCTGCAGCTGTGTTACTGCTCCTCAGTGCAACAGGCAGGTTCTGCTCTGGTATAAACAGAACTGCTGGCCAAGCCCAGACTGGGGGAATAGTTCTCTGGCTGCCCCTTTCCTGCTCTGCTGGCTGAGCCAAGCCCCCTTCCAGTTGCACACCACAGATGGCTAATTAGGATCATGGAGAGAGGAAATCTGCTCTGTGGCCTTCTGTGCTGGGAATGGGCTCTTCGTTATGCAGATGAGATCCATCACTGTGTAATTCTGTCTCTACAGCATGGAATACAAGCAAATGGAAGGAGCCCGCATGTTGCAGTGGGAGGACAGCATCCGAGGCTCTAGCACAGTCCTGCCCTCGCGGACTAGGAATATGGTCTTGGGTATGGATAAAGCAGAGAAATGGGGCATGCAAAAGAAGGGAGTAATGTCTGGGAGAATGAAAGCTGGGTTTCCAGGTTCTTTCAGTTCCCACTGATCTCTTCTTTGAACTCTCCCAGCATCCACCTAACCAATATTATTAGTGCTATTTAACTTCAAGGCACCATCATCACCTCTCACCCTTAAAACTGCCCTTTTCTGTTTGAATATGCTCATTACAATGTGACAACTACCTCTCAGTATAAATTCACCCAATTCCTTTGTGAGTCCTTAACTGACCAAGTCTCTGTGGCTAACAGAATGATCCACATATCTGGGGGCCATGAGGAACCGTACCAGGTACCCTGTGTCACATATGGGACACACAATCTCACTCTGAGACTTCTGTTGCAAGGAGAAGTACTTGTATTTCCTTCTCTCTTCGCAGGGGCTTGAAAACACATCATCAGATATGATTTCAGCCATATGTTGTTCTTTGTGTTCTGTGTGTTCGCTGAACAAAACCTGGTCTTCGTCTCAGCACAGCAGTGATTTGAATTGACCAGAATCAATTTAAAAGGGCAGCACAGTGAGATATGTTTAAAACTGCATAATTGCATTTCAGTTTGTATTTCTCTGCAAACCTCTGGGTGTTCTGTAGAAACACTGCAAAAATGTTAATGTTTCATTTACATGAAGAAAACCTCTTTTTTTCTCAGAAATAAAGAAGTCATTTTTCTTGCTAAGAATGAAAAGAACCTACCAAAGCAATTACCATCTGACAAAATGACTACTTTGGTAAAAGACCTTTCTTTTTTGGAAGTCTATTTTCTAACGCTCTGACTAAAACCTGCACTTGTGATGGCCCTGAACAGAGCTAAGTGATTAATCTAAACAGGCTCCTCAATCATTTTGCTACTTTCAATTTAGTGTTGGCTATGTCTGCACACCACTTGGCTTTGCTTACTTTGCAGAAAATGGATGGTCGTGCCTATGGCCAAGATCCTGCAGTTAATCAAGGAACAGGATTGCAGGATTGCAGAAAGGTTGAGGTTGGAAGGGACCTCTGAAGGTCACCTGGTCCAACACGCTGCTCAACCTACAGCCAGCTGCCCTGGACCATGTCCACACAGTATGTCCAAGGATGGAGCTCTACAACCTCCCTGGGCAACCTGTGCCAGTGCTTGGTCACCCTGACAGTGACAAAGTGTTTCCTGATGCTCAGAGGAAACCTCCAGAGTTTCAGGTTGTGCCCACTTCAGGTTGGTCCTGTCACTGGGCACCACTGGAAAGAACCTGGCTCCATTCCCCTTTCACCCCCCCTTCAGGTATTTATATACATCAACAAGATGCCCCCGAGCCTTCTCTTCTCCAAGCTGAAGTACCAGCTCTCAGCCTTCCCTCATAGGAGAGATGCTCCAGACCCTTGATCATCATCATGGTCTTTCCCTGGACTCTCTCCAGTATGTCCATGTCTTTCTTGCACTGGAGACCCCAGAGACCAGTGTCATGCTGCCTCCATACATATGCAATATAGGCAGTTTCTGACCAACAGGCAGAAATCAATGTGTGTGCTGATGCAGTGCACTTGCTTAATGTTTGCTTACAGTGCCTCAGCTAAACACAGATGGTAGGGTTTGCTACTACCTCTGCACCAGGGCTCTGCAGGCATTTCACTCCTCAGCTCCTTGCTGAACCGCCACAGGCAATGATCCAAAGGCATCACTGCAATATCCTTGTACCTCATTATCCAGAACCCCAGGCAATGGGAACAGTGGCCATGCTACAGAAGTTTAAACCGAGGGTTGTCATTTTTACAGACACTGGGAAATGTTCCTAAGCACAGATGGCTCCTCACCACGATGCCATGAATCCTCTCTCAGCTGAGCCTGCAAGATGGTGTGTGATGGAGCTGTTGCCATTTAACCTCTGTACAGCTACCACACTTCAGCTTTCATTTGTTTGATTGAGTCTTTAAACCTCTTTTCTTCTTCCTAGCCCCACAACAGGCACATACACAGCTCACTGGTGCAGCTTTCCATCACTTGACATGCCAGGGTTGGTTCTGCTGTCTGCCTCCAGCTGCCTGATTAAACAGGCAGGAATTCCCATCTCAGTGCCTACAGCGCATCTAACAGCTGCCCTGCTCTCGTGGACTGCTCTGATTTCAATGAAAATGGTTTTAAATAGCTGCTTCCCCTTCACACCCACCCTTCGAGTTCATGGCAATATAATCAGGTCATGATCAACCACAGCACACGTTTGTTTGACTCTACCTTGTGCAAAGTGTTCGACCCTGTCCCACACGACATCCTTGTCTCTAAATTGGAGAGACATCAATTTGATAGGTGGAGCACCCGGTGGATAAAGAACTGGCTGGATGGCTGCACACAAAGAGTTGTGGCCAATGGCTCAGTGTCCGGCTGGAGGCCAGTGACGAGTGGTGTCCCTCAGGGATCAGTGCTGGGACCGGTCTTGTTCAACATCTTTGTTGCTGACATGGACAGTGGGATTGAGNACGAGTGGTGCAGGGATCAGTGCTGGGACCGGTCTTGTTCAACATCTTTGTTGCTGACATGGACAGTGGGATTGAGTGCGCCCTCAGCAGGTTTGCCGATGACACCAAGCTGTGTGGTTTGGTTGATACCCTGGAAGGAAGGAATGCCATCCAGAGGGACCTTGACACGCTTGTGAGGTGGGCTGATGCCAAC
>NDXB01018059.1:0-57616 GCA_002631895.1 Agapornis roseicollis
CGAAGCCTTGGGTGGCATGGTTTAGTGTGAGGTGTCCCTGCCCATGGCAGGGGGGTTGGAACTCTATGATCTTAAGGTCCTTTCCAACCCAAACTATTCTATGATTCTAAATAACAAATTACAGCTATGAGGCTGAAGGAGCCAAGTGTAATATGCTGGGGAACACATTTATCTAGGCTTAAGAGATTGCCAGTGCTAGAAATAATGAGTTTTCTTGACTCCATTGTCCACCCGAAGGACCATTAAACACTCTGTAAGGCCTGAAAATGTCTGACAATTATTGATTCTCTTAGCTGCTTCTAATAGGGCAGACACGCAGCTTTCGTTTCTGCTTGCTTTTTTAATAGCACCAGCTTTCTTAATTCACTGGCAAATGTACCATGTCCTTGGTGTGCATCAGAGAGAGTGATGTATTAAGAGATGCATGTGTGGTAGACTTGGTTTAGTGTGAAGTTCTCCTGGTCCTTCTGCTGTTGCTTTTCTGATGCCCTTTTCCTATCTACAGCTTTCCCATTTATCTGCAGCTTTTCCATGGTAATTGCAGAGATGTTCCCAAAGCACATTACTGCTCAGCTCTTGCCTTTCTGTGTCAATCCAGGAAAGTGATGCAGCAGGCAGAAGAAGAACCTCTCCTGTGAAGACAGTCTGAGAGAGCTGGCTTGTTCAGCCTTGAGAAGAGAAGGCTCTGGGCAGACCTTATCACAGTGTGCCAGTACCTAAAAGGGACTGCAAGAAATCTGGAGAGGGACTTTTTACAAGGGCATGTAGTGACAGGACAAGGGGGAATAGCTTTAACAGAGGGGAGACCAAGATGAGCTCTTAGGCAGAAGTTCATCCCTGTGAGTGTGGTGAGGTGCTTACACAGGGTGCCGAGACAAGAGAAACTGTGGCTGCCCCATCCCTGGCAGTGTTCAAGGCCAGGTTGGACAGGGCTTGGAACCTGCTCTAGTGGAAGGTGTCCCTGCCTGTGGCAAGGGGTTGGAACTGGATGAGCTTTAAGGTCCCTTTCAACCCAAGCCATTCTGTGATTGTCTGCCTCATAAAATGCCTTAACATGTCAATTTTTCTTTCTTTCCTTTGCCCATGAAAACAAATCAGTGAAGCTGAGTTTGAGTGATGGGGATGAAGATTTGCGTTGCTGCTTGTTTTCTTAAGCAGTGGCATGTCCTTGGTAGCAAAGCAGGCTGCCTGCTCCTGAGTGCTCTGCTTCCAGTGCAAACAGCTGGCTCTAGCCAAAGGGAAGCCTACGCTATTTTATGGTGCGTGTGTGGGAAGTGTTAAAAATGCTGAGTGTGTTTTTCCTAACTCTCTATTTCCTGTTAAAATTATTAATATTTAGATAGCCACAAGGGAGAAGAAGGGGCTAAAAGGCCCTGTGATAAAAGTAATGCAGATTTTCTGCTCTGTGGAAGGATTCTGTCTGAAATACCAATAAGAGGTAACAAACTGATTATATTTAAAAGTTATAATAACGCTGTAAGCTAATTGAAAAATCAAACTAAAGCCTTCCAAGGTGAAACATATTCAAAAGCTAGATTTTAACTTAAGAGAAGCCGGAAGGTTTTTGAAGCAGGGATGTCAGCTCTGTCTCTGATGGTCTCTCAGGATGAGGTAGATTCTGTGTCATGCTCTAGCAATGATGCTCTGGTAGACTGTGGTTCTGTCCTTGGCAAGGGCTCCGACTGTTTCCCCAGAGCTGAGGCTGATCTGGCAGCCCTGTACCTTGTTCCTCATGAAGAGGTGAATGAATATTGTTGGAGCTCTTCTGCAGGTGGGAGCTGGCCCCAAGTGACACATGACTGTACAAGTTATCAGCAGCAGAGCCAAGAAATGGGGTCTACCTACCAGTGCAGTGCTCAATACACACAACCATATTGCTTACTGCAGAGGTACCTGTTGGACTAATGGAAATATTTCAGTTGTTCATCCAGGTTTCCTGGCTTTTCTTCAGTCTAAGCTAAGGCCTTACAGAGCAAGTGTTAGAAACCAGGAGAAAACAGGATTTAGAGTTGGCTTAGAGTAAGGCTAGTGGTAGCCCTTGGGCTGCAGCCATATAAAGTGAGCTTTATTGCTGTTTTTTTTTCCTTACTCATCCTGTTTCTGATACATCAATATTATTTTTGCATTATTAGTATTGATTAAATGCTTGAGAGCGTGTGTGGCACCGTACCAGGACCAGAGCAGTCAGGGACTCAGTTTCCATGGTAGCCAGAGCGCAGTCCTGCACTTGCAGAACCACATGGGCTCTTTTTGGCAACTGCTCTGTGTGCTGTGATTACTTTTCCTTCTTAAAGATAGATGTAATTTGAGGTCTGGTTCATCAGTGCTGCAGGATCTTGTCCATCCGGGCTGAGAGTTTTGCCTGCTGTAAGTTTCTTTATCTTCACTGGAGTTCTCGCTTGGTTTCTGTAGCTTCTGTGGGGGTGAGTTCTTTTTGCTTGCAAAACCCCGAAAGAAGGGAGAAAAAGAGTATGTGTAGGATCCATTGAAATGGGTGGAAATTCCCTCTTGATTTTGGTTAAACTTGAAATGTTATGTTGTCGTAGCCTTCCCTCCCTTTCTGAGTAGCCTGTAGCATAGATTTATCACTGTAAAAAAATAAGTGTTGAAGAAATGTGCGTGTACAACAGGCAGTAAACTCTTACCTGTACTTTCACCTCTTTGAGACAACTGCTCCGATTCCAGGTTTTAACTGGCCTTGTTTCGGCCCAGACTGCCTTCCTAGAGGTGTAATGTGTAGTATGATGTACATTGAGGTGGTATTTTGCTTCATTTCAAAGGGTGAATTAGAATTTTCTTTTGATCCCGAGTCTTTGTTCAGCTGTGCATTACCCAGGAGAGGTTTTCTTTCCATCTTTGCTTTCCATGTATAAATTTAATACTGTTAATTTCTTTGGTGGCTTTTCAGGCTTTTTCTGGTCTAGAAAAACCTTACTCATGTGTGTACTCCTGCTCTAGATGAGTAAGGTTGTAGGTATCCTTCCAGATGTGATGTGTGGTTCTCCTATGACTACCTGCTTGGTTGGCTGATTTAGCAGTGATTGTATATTAGTAAATCTTGCTTGGTTTACTGGGCCTATTCTGTCCAGATATGATGCTCTTCTGTGTGGTCCAGAGAGTACCTAAGAGCATAAAAATCAGCACTAGCAGGGGAAATGCACTGAGAATGTCAGATGTAAACTTACAACTGTTCCTGTAGACTTCTTACCCTGAATCATAATTGAATCTATGCAGCTACTTATAAACAGTGAGAAATGCCCCAGTTTCTTTGATACCCTATGTCAGTGTTGACTGATATAGGCCAAGAAATACACCTCCAGTCCCTGTAACCAAGTGGTTCTATTCTTGTTGGTGTGGCTGTGTTATGCTGATTACACATTTGTCATCCAGTGGCTGGTTAGCAGTTGAGCTTTCTATAAATCTTCACCGTATAAGTGAACTAAACATTCTCTTATGGATTTGAAAACTGATGCTTAGAGAAGTTATCCTTTGCCCAAGGCTGTAGAGTGGTGCAGCAACTCATTGTGAACATAAGTGACTCATGAAGAATGTTCCCAATGTCTTGTTCTCTGTCATAGAGTTTGCAAAATCATGGGATCATTTAGTTTGGAGAAGACCTTTAGGATCATTGAGTCCAACTATTAAATGCTCAGATAAATCCCAGTGTTGAGAGACCTCACTGTTTTGAAATAGAATCATAGAGTAGTTAGGGTTGAAAAGGACCTTAAGATCATTTAGTTCCAACCCCCCTGCCATGTTAGGGTTGGGTCAAGTACATGAAATACCTCACATGCATCACTTCCTGTATTTTGGATCAGAAACACAAAATACAGGTGTTTTGGGGGGGAACATGGTATCCGTTCTGCTTTTCGACATGGACTTCTTTCTTCTTAGACCTCAGAGCAGCCTTATAGTATCTGAAGGGGGCTCATAAAGGTGCTGGGGACTCTTCATTAGGGACTATAGTGACAGGACAAGGGGTAACGGGTTCAGACTTAAACAGGAGAGGTTTAGATTGGATATAAGGAAGAAATTCTTTGCTGTGAGGGTGGTGAGGCACTGGAATGGGTTGGCCAGGGAGGTTGTGAGTGCTTCATCCCTGGAGGTGTTTAAGGCCAGATCGGACAGAGTTTTTAGTGTGGGTGTCCCTGCTTATGGCAGGGGGGTTGGAACTGGATGATCTTAAGGTCCTTTCCAACCCAAACTATTCTATGATTCTAGGATTCTTGTACATTCTAACTTACCCTGAGGAATAACAGAGCACTGCCTGTGCACGGGGAGTCATCACTATCCCCATTTTGAGACTGCACTTGACAGATGTTGTTCACTGCTAAAGAGGCTCTTTCCATTTCATGTGGAGACAATGTCTCTCCAGACCTCCGTTACTTCCATGCTCACACCTTGCTGTTATCTGAGCACTGGCTATTGAAGTAATTTATCACCAGTACACCCTTGCCTTGATAAGCTGTAATATATCCTTGTTCTGGCAAGAACCAAGATGACTGGGGAAGTTTTAATTTGCTATTATTTGTTTTATTGCTACCTCTCTTTTCCTTCTTCCTCTCGCGTAAAGCAATAAAGATACAATTTAGATTGCACAACTCTTAGGTTTGTGCAACAGCAGCCATTTCTGCTGGCTTGATAAGTAGGGCTTCATCTTTAACTTGGTGGCAATAACAGGTAGTGTTTAAATTAGCTGGGGACTACTGGGTGAGCCCATTGGACCTGTAATACACTTTTGAAAGGGCAGCCCTATGTGGGCACAATTCTTCGGTGGATGATAGATAACAAGTTTCAGAGGGAAGCTCTGGAACAATCTCCCAGAATAACATTGGTGTGTTAAAATTGCAGGCTTTCCTTCAAGGAATTGCTCTTTGGTGGATGATTTCTGTTCCCCTTTACACAAGAGCTCTTTAGCACAGATTTCTGTCCTATTTTTTCTACAATAATGTGTTATGTATGTTTGCCCAAGGTGCCAGCGCGTGTTGATCCCTGAAGTGAAATGAGGATTAAGGAGCTGCCTTGACAGGTGCTGAAAAGAATCACATCCGTCCAGTTCGGGACTGGAGGGCCTCTGATGGTGGCACGGCACTTCAAAGAGTGTGAGTGCAGAGCAGGGGAGAGATAGGGGTGCCTGCGGTAGAAATCCAGGCTCCCTCCTCTAGAGGAGAATGATAAATAACACAGTTAATGTTTCTTCATGGTTGTGGATCAGCATGTGCCTGAGTGATGTGGAGCCTTTCCCAGGCTTGCATGCAGCATCTCATTGCCTTGCTAGAATCATTTTCCTCAAGTCTTTCAGCAGCAGTTTAGCCATTTGCTCTCATGGCCCTGTTTCACAGAATTCCTGTCCTCAACAGCAATGCACAAAGCCTTTCTTGACACCTTCTCTTGCTCAGGCATTGAAGGAGAATCTGCAAAGCATGGCTGAGAGCAGCGGGCGTTTCTTCACATTTGATTATGCGCACAATCATGTGAATGCTGCCAGCCTGATTTTGTGCAAATACTTGAAGAAAGAATTAACAGATCCTGCACAAATGCTGTGTTTCAGCTGGCTGGAATCTGCTGAGTTCACCCTGCCTGCATCTGTTTCGTTCATTTACAGTGTTTTTAAACTTGGAGACTGAAATGCAGGTGGAGGCTGCTGGGGTGACAGTGCTGGTGAGGCTGGAGCTGACGTGGAGCTTCACGCCTGCCTACTGTTGACTCCAACTCAGTTCAGGGCAGTTGGGTACCACATTGCTGGGCATATGATTGGCAGAGGACAATCCAGAGGATGTGAGCTCACAGAACAAAAGCCATCACTTATCACTGAGCAGTTCTCATCCTCCAGCTTTTGAGGTCAGGACTGAGATATTCTGCACCACAAGAAATGGTGCAGTCCTGCAGCAAGAGTCAGGTTTGTGCAGGGGTTTACAGGGTCCTTGACTTAAAGGGCTGTTGCCCTGTCAGCTTCATCTCTGCCTGCTCAGCACACTGTAGGAGTGTTTCAAGAAAACTTGAAACCAAGATATCTTTTTAGAAGAGCATTTTTTCTTCCTTCTCAATACAAGCTGGGTAGCTGTCAGTGGGTTGTCCATAATGTAAAGGTTGAGCTGTGATCTTTGTAACTAACAGGTTTCTGTTCTGTACTGTGTTATGCAGGCTTCACTATTACATTACAGGGTTGATTTTACAGTGCAAAAAAAAGATGCTTCTTTGGCAGTGAAAACCACAGAGGGGGAGGAAGGCAGCCAAGTGCGGGACCTGTTTAGGCCCCATGGGGGAGTGTGAGTTTGAATGTGGCATTAGAAACATATGCAGTGGTTTAGTTCAGAATCTTGCTGTAGTGTTTTTCTCCCTGCTGTTTGTTTTTACTGAAGTCTTGTGGGATTAATTTCCTGAGGGAAAGAACAAGCACGATGAGACCTGGAACAACAAACCAGAGTTCCCTAACGCTTTTCTTCTAAAAGCTAAGGCCATTTGCTGTGACTGTGGTACACCTGGAAGCTGGGGGGTGTCATCTCTCCTTGAGCTGTTTGGGAGTGAATTTCCTGTGGATGAAGCTTTTGGTGCATCAGCTTGACCTTTACATAGAGAAAGGCCATGTGTAAATGTCAGGTTTTGCAGTAATCAGTTGGGATCATCTGTTACTGGGTTGGTTGTTTTTTTCCTCTGGTTTTATGATGGCAGAGATTTTTCCAGCGGTTTGATGCACAAGGGTGATGCAGGTTTCACTGTCTTATATTGGATAAATTCTCATGATGAGAAGGGGGAGATTCATAGCTGTTAGTGCTCTGTGTATGAGAGAGAACTGGGTATTAAAATGGAAGATGGATTTAATTTCATTCTGAAGGCTCAGAAGTCAAATTATTAAGTGATGGGTATCTCAGGATTAGAGGAACATCATTGTGGCATTTAGTGGGGTTTCCTTCTTACTTTAATCTGTGGATAGCTCTGTTTCCTGTTGTTGAAATTTGATGAAAGAAAGCATCTTGTCTGCATGAATACTCAGCCTGATCTTGTGCTGCAGAAGCCTCTGAGGAAATGCTGATCAGTTATTTCAGGTTGCTGACTAACAACTTGGCCCTGTAGCTTCATAGCATGGCCTGACCTCACTCCTGCTGGCATAGCTCTGTGAGATTGGTGTCTCCTAGCTGGAAAATCTGCTGCTGTGGGCCTAGAAAGGCTGAAAGGAGATGGGTTTGTGTGGGCTGTGAGGTTCTGCTGAGAGAAGAGCCCTGCTTGGCCTTGGTGTTCTTGTGGGGCTGTACCCATGTAGCTGTGCTGGCAAAGGCTCCTCTGGTTTACTCAGGGTCACCATCTCCCATCCAGAGAGAGTTTCACATCAGATAGGTTTTAATCTCCTGAGGTGAGCCTTATGAGATAATGGTCAGGGCAGCAATGTTGTCAGGGAAATATGCTGGATGAACCATCACATTTTAAGTGATGTTTCAAGGGATCTTTTGTCCTCCACAGTTAAAGCAATGAGAGCTGACAATGAGGAACCTTTCCAAACTCAATAGTTTCAGTCCTGTTTTGTTTTCTGCAGCAGTTTTCACTAGGGTATTGCCCTGTTTTCTTTTAGCCTCTAGAAGTTCATGGAGCATGGTTGTGGACCTACAGAAAATCAAGGTCTAATCCTGGTCTGTAATGTGTGCTTTGTAATTGTACCATTTGTTACCTATCTCCAGAACTGTGGACAGGACCAGTGGTATGCAGGAAGAAGAGCAGGCTTGCTGAGGGACTGGAGCTAGATGATCTGAAGGTCCCTTCCAGCCCTAACTGTTCTGTGATTCTTGTCATTCTATGTTTGTTGCCTGCTTCTTCACCACATCCAAGCTGCTGGTTCCCACCCAGTTATGTGCAGAGTAGACTCGATGTGGGGGCAGCAGTTCCTGGGCTTGGACCACTGTTTTGTTCCAAGTTGAGGGTTAACTCCTCTGTGATTCGGTCTGGGAGAAGAAAGTACAGTTTCATTCACTTCCTGATCTCGTGCATCCCCCAGCTACATCATTGTGTGAGGAATTGCCACAGGCAAGCCATGAAAATAGAAACCATCCATATTTTATTGACTATTTGTTCAGTCTGTATCCAGCACTTCTTTTGCCTGTGTTCTCCAGTGTCCTGCTTGAAAGGAAGATCAATCACAGGCTTATTTTAGTTTGTATTATCCCTAGTTAAAGAATGATCTTACTTTCAATTTGGACATTGTAATATAGCCCTCTTAGCTGCTGATATGCTGCTTAGTCAGCATTTACAGCTTTCCTCTTTTGTGGAAGGGGCTGAACTCTTCCCAACAGCTTGTGTGTTATTCCTACAGCTGAAGCAGGTTCTTTGTGTGCTAAAGTTGCTGCCTAATCTGTCACAGCAGGGGTGGACCTGAGGGAAATGAGCAGCATTTTTCAGTCCCACGAAGTGATGGGCAGGCTGTGCCTCTGCCACAGCTTGCGTTGAGCATCCACAGTTAATGGTCCTTGTCTTGCCCAACAAGTCTTTTTCCTGGTATGTCTCAATAGTATTGCTGTAACGCACTTCCTTGTGGAAAACCTTAAGTTCTTGTTATGCTTTGGGTACAGTGCAACATATTCAACTGACAAAGAACCAAAGCAAAAAAAGCCCAACCCTGAGCCATGTGGAGAGGCGTTTCCTCCTGCTACGCTGCGGAGCAGAACTCTTGGTGAGTTCAAAGCCAGTTTATTGTTGCTGTGTGAGTATTTAGTGAGTCACTGTAAACCTCTCTAGTTCTGTTACGTCAGTATTGTAACTTACATCCTGCTTTTTCAGTACCCGTTTCTCAGCTAGTATTAATAGGATTTTCCTGTAATATATAGATATTAAGCCACTTCCAGTGTATTAGAGTTTCAGTTTGACTGCAGAGAATGGTCAGAATTGCCAGATGTGTAGGCATTACATTTCTATCTCTGCTGTGCTTTTGTTTGTGAGCGTATGAACTTGATGGAGATTTGTTTTGACAAGCTTTTTCCAGCTTGGACTTTTGTTCAAACAGTATTATGGCTGGGGGAGTCAAATAAACTGCCTTTGTGTTTGCCAGCGTGCTGTCTCTCCTCCAGATGTGTTTCAGTCCTGCTGAATCTATCGTGTGACAAAGTTCTTGTAGGGAGGCAGCTATAAAGTGAAATCGTGCTGCTCTTGCAAGGATCCTTGTTCTTGAAGGGTTCATGCAGCCCCTCTGGGGCCAGTGTTCAGGGCCTGTGTTCTGGGGGAGCATGCAGGTGAGAGCAAGCCTTGCTGAAAGGTGATTGATGTGCTTTGGACTGTTATGTCCAGCTCCCCACTGTAAACGTGCCTCCCTGTGCACAGACCTTATAGCGTAAGCTTGCCTGATTGGGCTCAGAGACTGGAAGACAAAGGAAATCTATAGAGTAATAGTGTGTCACCAGGGCTGAGAATGACCTCCCTGTGCAAGGTCTGGTGAGGGAGACGGATCTCAGCCATGCCTGAGCTTTGTGGTTTTCATAAATGCAGCTTGTGTGATGCCTGGTGAGAAAATATGCCCAATGTGGACACCCTGTAAAGGGCAGAAAGGAGGATGTGATGGGAAAGGCAAGCTGAAAGCTTGACAGAACACATCCCTGTTTCAACAGGCTCTGTGGCAGGCTGTCCCTTCCTCACCGAAAGAAACTGTGTAAACTTAACCTCAGATGTTATCAGAGGAAGTCCTCATCTGGAAATGAAGAACTGTTTGTGCCCAGGTCTGTTTGTTAGTCTCACATTGCTGGCAAGAATTGTGATGGTGTGTTCTGCATCACGTAGATCTCGCCAGTTTTTGGGGAGTGAATAACTCCAAGC
Source organism: Agapornis roseicollis (assembly GCA_002631895.1). Classification (NCBI taxonomy): domain Eukaryota; kingdom Metazoa; phylum Chordata; class Aves; order Psittaciformes; family Psittacidae; genus Agapornis; species Agapornis roseicollis. The sequence goes on from NDXB01018059.1 coordinate 9,793, forward strand.
ATCAGAGGACACTTAGCTGGATCTCAGGTGTCATGCTGTGAAGGTGAGTGGCTTACCCCCATGACCAAGTCTGATGGGGTGACAACACAGTTACTAAAACTTGCTAAGCAGCAGATACACCAGGGGGAAGCAGGAGACCTCTGCACTGATTGATTGTTGCTATTTCCTGTAGAACTGGCTTTGCATACAGAAAACTATTGCTATCAATGCAGAGAACTGGAAGGGTGCAGCTGTGTGTCAGTGAGGTGTTTTTGTGTTGCGGTAAGTAGCATTAGGAATACAAAAATGCTTACCTTACCCATCTGACTGTTAGTGGGGCAGATAGGCCCCCGAAGGAATATTCAGGTTATTCAGTAAATGCCCTATTTTTAAAAATGAAAGCATGAAGTCTGATTATGGCCATCAAGAGGTGCAAAGTACTTAGCTCTATTAAAATGTGGGCTATTTATTCAGGCAGGGGCAGGGTCTTGGTGTAAAATATGTTTTATTTTATATCGGTGCCTTTCTAAGTTGTCATTGGCAAGGTTCTTCAGCTCTGATTTTCCCAATTTACCTACTTGTGGGATGGGGAAATGGTTTATCTCTATTTTTGTATAGTGGTGCAGTCGATACATTGTCAAAAGAGTGGAATAGGAGCTTGGTATTGCTATTTAGTTAAATGTGTGTGCTTGCAAACAAAATCCGCAAGTTGGCATTTGGTCAGGAGAAGCAGCTTTCAAGTTTAGGGGGATGGACTTCTGAATCCGGTAAGAATATTGAATGCAACCCAGATGGCATCCTGGAGGGAAGTTTTGTGGCATCAATTAGCTTTTAGGTGACCATGCTTCCAGCCAACTGTGAGTCACTTGGCAGCTTGCCACTTGACTGCTAGTGAAAATCCAAGAGCAACGAGTTGAAATAAGAGTTCCTGAGAGACAAAGGGAAAGATGTCTTCACTTGGGGGAAGAGATGTGTGGGTACTGTTTCTTAAATGGTTTAAGCTGTCAGCTCTTGTCCAGCCACATGTCTCAGCCCCATTTATATACATTTCTTTGTAGAAATAAACCATTTCAAACTTCTCTCAAATTTCACATGTCATTTGTTCTCAGGAAGGAATCTGCAAATAAAAGGGCCACCAATAGGTGGACCAGTGCCCTTGTAGCTGTAAAAAGGTGAGCTCAATTTAACATTTCCTTCTGGAAATGAAGTTCTTATCTCGAGTTTGGGAACTAGGGTATTTCTACTGTAGGTTAAGACTAAATGAACTTGTCGCACTCTGGACGCAAAAGGAGCTGCCAAATCCCTGAAGAACTGGCTCCATTGTAGCAGATTGTGTACCATGGTTTCATATCATCCCACTGAGAACTTAGTTGAAAGAGCAGTGAGAGTGAACATCCATTATGGACAGCTGTGGGAATGTGACTTACCTGATACTGGAATGACCTGGAATTGTTTTTTGTTAACTTACACAATGGGCATCAGCTTACTGAAATGCTTCTTTATGGTGTTCCTGTTTTGTTTTGGTTATTGAAGTCTATTTTAAAGGGACTTAAAATTATATGTCTCAGGTGCTAACATTTCAGATGGCTTTTGCATCTGTGCAACAAGGGATAATGAGGTTTGTAGAGCAGATGTTCTGGAAGCCTGCACTGCAGTGTGTCTGGCTGTGTCTGGCTACAGAGATTTACTCCTGGGTGCACTTGTTTTCTTTTTATGTAGGAGAACAGCAAATTCCCAAACAGTCTTTTCTATCGAGTAAAGATTTCAAGATCTCATATTAGATTTAATCATAAGTGCTTCACTAAGAGCTTTAGAAAGGAACAGTTTTGCTCTCAAGATCTTATTTCAGCTGCTCATTACCGAGTTTTTACTCTACACTGAAATGTGGCTTTTCAAAATGGGCAGAAGTGTTTGCAATGAAGCGATGATGGTGAGATTTCCCACTCCATTCTCCTGAGGCAGAACAATTAAAAAAGAAGAAAAGCCCCCAGGGAAAGTGGAATTCTACCATTATCCCAGAATTGCCTTCTGCTGTGTACTACCTTGTGTGTACTGCCTGTTGAAGTAAGAAATGGGGTTTTGGAGATAGCCAGATAGGAGCAAGGATATGAACTATGAAAACAGGTGTATGCTAAGAGTGACTTAAGACTCCCTTTATAAAACACAAAGTGTTCTTACATAAACCACAGCATGTTTGAGCAACCTGGTCTAGTGGAAGGTGTCCCTGCCCATGGCAGGGGGTTGGAACAGGATGAGCTTTAAGGCCCCTTCCAACCCAAACCGTCCTGTGATTTTATGAGTCTTCAGGGCACTTTTTCAGCTGGAGATGTGGTTTTGCTTGGTTTTGTAACATCATGCAAGGTTGCCTGCTGCTCCCAGTGTAGCTGCTATTTAAAAACCAGTGGTCTGCTTTTGAAAAGCATTGAATGCCAAAAGGTATTCAATGGAGGTAGCTTTTTTGATCAAGAAGTCACATCTGACTTTTTACTGAACAGATACTATTATATGCAGATGTGCTTGCCCTCATTTAGTCAGGTATAGATGTTTTTCACAAGGGCACCTGATCTTCTGCCTTTCAGAGGTCACTGATTTGCTTCAACTCCAGAGGGGTCAGGTCCCTATCAGGAATGATTTTGCTAGGTCTGGCATTAGTCCACACATAGAGCACACACATTGGTTTTTACAGCTTCAAAAAGATGTGGTTTGAGAAACAACAACAGCTTCAAGGAAGGACCTGGAAATATGGTACTAAACTAAGAAAAGCTTTCAGAGCTTCAGAGGATGATGTGTATGGGGGAAAAATGCTACGCATTCAGAGCAATACAGGGGAAAATTGGGGGTTGTGTGTGTGTGTGTGTGTAAGCTTTCAATTGAGAATCAGAAACAGACACTAGTTTCTTGTTTCCAACTACTACTGAGTTGGGGTCAGTTATGTTGCAGTTCTGAGCAAGCTCATTTCCAGCTTGAAGTCAATGGAAATCGCAGGGGTTTCCTCAATCTGGTTCCTGCGTTTCATCGTGACTACTGAAAGAAGAAACAAGGGCAAGTAATCTCAGGCCTGTTACAAGGAAAGCCAAACCAGAACGTTAGTTTTAGATCTGATATTCTAAAATGCCTGCTCAAAGAGCTTTCTCTCCTCTGCTTTGCATAAGAATGAACCTGGCAATCAGATCCTTATGTAAATAAAACCTGCAGCTCTCTCAATCCATATTTTGTTCTGCTTTGGGCACGTCTAAAATAAAACACAGAGGAGCTGGTTAATTTTCACAACTCATGCTGATTTTGCATCAAGTCACCTGAAATCCCTGCAAAGTCCTGGTCAGAGAGTTTTCTCCTTGCTCCAGAGCTCTCATTGTCACAGCACTCGTCTGTTCTGAGACTCTCATTTTCATACCACTTTTGGCAGAATCATGTCTGAGAGCTGCACGTTTCTCCTCCTTAAATATCACAGCAATTAGGAAGACATCCTGACAGCTGAGTCATCTGAGTGACTTTCCTCTCATCCTCAACACAGGATGAATTCTCCTTCTGCCTGATGCACAGGGACGTTCGATTCCTTCCTCTTAATTACTTCCAGTAGTTTATGCAGTGATCTACCAGCTACTGTGCGGGAGAGAGGAAGCAATAAATATGGCAGAGGGTTGCTATGCATATACAGTTTCTGCTGCTGGCAAAGTTTGAAGTCTGCTTCAATTTTCCCTTGAATCATTCCAAAGAATCTCTCCACAACGTTCTAATATCTTGTCAGGGCTGTGCTCCAAGGATACTGGATGAACTGTCAAAACCCAAAGCGCTACAGCGCTTCCCTATGCAACAGCAGCTGCTACAAGAAGGAGAGGGAGCAGCAACAGCAGGAAGGTCTTGTAAGGGGCACTGTAGTATTTTAGTACCTGCTGAGGCAGTTTATTTTCTTCTTATCTCTGAGGCAGAAAAGCCTCACCAAGCTGGAAGGCACTTACATTTTGGAGACTCAGCTGCTGATCATCAGCACGGAGAGCTGAACTTTAAATCTGATGCAGCCAAAGGTGTGTGAGGCTAACAGAGATTTGGAAAGCATTGAGATATTTCCAGATACAAGACTGTTAATCTCCAGAGTAGACAAGACCTTGCTTTAACCTCTGGGTCCTGAGAAGTGTCTGTTGTTGTGTTGATGTGGTTTTGGTCTGTATAAAGTCCGATTTAATCCTCAGTCAGAATATGAACTTCTGTGGCTTTCACATTTTGAAGTCAGCACTGCTGCTCCCGTGGGATCATCTGATGTGGGTTTATGCAGGAGACATTAGGTTTTCCATTAACATGTGGCAAATGCTCATTCTCTTTTCCCTCTCCCCAAGGTTTTTGGCATGGCACTGCATTCCTATCATTCCCCATTCTCGTGGACATTTTAAATCTGGGTTTTCTGTTTCCTCATGGTGGGTACTCTTTGATGGTGGTTTTGCTCAGTGACTGACCTGATTCTTTTTAGATGCTTTTCATATTTTGTAGAAATGACAAAAGGAGAACTAGCCTCTTACTGGCTGGTCTAGTGGTGGCTCAGCAGCCTACCAGGCTTACAAACCTGCCAGGAATTCAGGCCAAGTGGCCCAGTGTGATTTGTGCTGCTCATGTCAGGTATAGGCAGATCAGTAAAGATAATGTGTGGCCCAAGGACAGCTGTGTTCTTGTTCGTGGCTTAATCCTTCTGTTAAGGGTTGCCTGGCCTTTGTGCCCTCTGTGGCTTGATGTCTGCTAAGAGAGTAGTGACCACTGAACCACCCAGCTTGGTGTCATCACAAACTTGCTGAGGGCGCACTCAATCCCACTGTCCATGGCAGCAACAAAGATGTTGAACAAGACCGGTCCTAACACCGATCCCTGAGGGACACCACTCGTCACTGGCCTCCAGCCAGACACTGAGCCATTGACCACAACTCTTTGCGTGCAGCCATCCAACCAGTTCTTTATCCACTGAGTGCCCCACCTATCAAATTGATGTCTCTCCAGTTTAGAGACAAGGATGTCGTGTGGGACAGTGTCAAACGCTTTGCACAAGTTCAGGTAGATGTCAACTGCTCTACCCCTGTCCATCAGTTCCGTAGCCCTATCGTAGAAGACAAATCCAAACCCAGTGCAGCAGTGTTTCAGGCTACTGCGTGGGGTTGTATTGCTTATATTTTTATCAGGTTCTAAAATCTGATGCTTCACTTTGGCTGTAGACAATTGTCTGATTTTTCTTTAGATCTCTGAGCTCCCTGGCTCTGGCTGGAAGATTTAAGTCTTTACTGCAGGGGGTGATGATCTTAAGGTCCATTCCGATCCAAACTGTTCTATGATGGTATGGTGTCATGTATCAAGCAAAATAAATCTTTTCCATTTCACAAAATAAAAAGAGAAATTGTCTGTTTGAGCTTCTACTCTCAGTGTAGGTTTGAAATTCATTCTGCAATCTTCCAGACTCAATTTGTAAGTCTGGCCCTGGTTTTGCTTGGTTTGTTTGGTCTGGTTGTAGTTGTCAAGATCAGTGAGATGAGAGTTTTTCCTTAATCAGGAGGCATTAAACAAAATTGCAGTTAGAGATACAGAATAAGATGTTTCATAAGCACCCAGCTTAACAAAATCTGAGCCACGCACTTTTGTCCTATGTGTCTTACCTGCGTTTTCACCCTCCTAGCAATCAGCCTGATTTCTGTGACCTGCTCTTGAGACAGCAGAAAAAGCCAGGTACTCAGTGTGAAGCTGTAGATACTCTTGATTGGGTTGTCAGTGCCTTACTGACTGCCACCAAACAGGATGTGTGCACAGGTTGAGATTTGCTTTCCTTCCGTGAGGATGCTAATTCAGAACGCTCTCACCCTGGCTGTCATTTCTGAATCTTAATAAAGTTCCTATAAAGATAATCATCTTGGAGAACTATACTTTGTTTTCAGACTTGATTGAAATTAATCAGCTCGTTTGATTACTGGGTATTAGCGAGAGGTGCAAGAGACAGAAAAACAACGTGATCACATACATAATCATTGTCCTTAAGATCCCAGTCTGCAAACACACTAGACTTTTTAACTGGAGTTCCAGTTTTGTCTCTGCCAGTAGCAGGGGTAAGTTATAGATATGTATAACAGACATCTAGTGGCTGTATACCATAGTGGCATATCATGGCTCCATGGGGATGCCATACAGGAAAGATACTTCCAAAATATGAGCCCTATCAATGCTCACAGCTCCAGAGTAATGAAAAATCAGACTGCTTCATAGGTGCAGTTGGTTGTGCTCTGCAGAGTGAGAATTAAAGCAGAAATCCCCTGTAATTCCCATGAAGCTGGTGGATTGCCAGTGGGAGCAGATTTATTGCTTATATTGTTGGTCTTTGTTAAAGAGAAGTAGAGGAGGATGTTCAGGGCTTAAGGTCACTATAAGAAATACCATTCTGAATTAGAGGAAGGTGATCATGTTTTGGCATGGCATACTGATGGGTTTATATGGTGCTCCAGATCTCCCTTTATTGTTCATCTTCCTCCAAACCACAGACATTTTTCTTCCTCTGATTTGATTGCATAATATATTTTATCTTCATAATAAATATTTTTTATGTATATTCATGTGAAATTTTGCTTATCCCTGAAATGCAGTTGTCCCACTTTGGCTCAAGGGACACTTGTCACACTGCTGTGAGGTGATCCAGGATTGACACTGTTCATGTTCTTAAGCAGTTTATGGCCTTAATCCTGGAACATTTTGTCTTGAGGCTCAGACTTGGTGGCTGCAACACCCCTCTGGCAGCAGAGGCTATGAAATTGCTACCTTTTCATTGGTCCCAAGTCTCAGGCTGGTGACTGTTCCCTTCAACTACCTTATTCCACTGCAAAGATGGATTTTCTTTTCTTCGACTCTATTGATCTGGATTTCCTCATGGCAATCTGATTTTCTTCAAGCTGGTTTTCCTTCTCTTTACTGTGCAAAACAGAGTGATTATGTGCTCTCCCCTGTGCTCAGGTTGGTCTGTGCTTGCTAGCAGCCTCACTAGTCCACCTTGACTGCAGAGACTGGCTTCCATAGCCCTGGAGGCCTTCAGGAGTGCAGCCTTTGATTATTGGGCCATAGTGTTGGTTAGGATGCGTAAGGTGCAGGGAGAGAGAATCTCCATGAGTCAGATTTGTTTGGTTCTGATTGTCTAAATTGCTGAGCACTTCCTCCTCTCACGTTGGGCTGATGGAGCTCTTCATTTCCAGTGACTAAACTCAAACCCTTGGGCACAAGCGCTTGCATTTTAGTCTGTTTTAGCTGTTTAGTTTGGACTAGAAAATGTGTGTGATTTCTTGTAGCAGGAATTAGAGCTGCAAATGGTAACTCCAAGGGTGAGATTGGCAGAAGAGTCAAGTGTATTCTTGGAGTTTTTTGTTACCAGCCTGCAGATGAAGCCTGGTCTTGATGAAATATTAGAGGTTGGTATTAGGACTAAGCAAAAAGGGTTTATTTATGTGCTTTCCTCTATTTGGGGGGTTAACTTAAGTAGATAAGGTAGTCGCCAATTACTGAAGGGAATGATAGAAGGCTGTAGTGTGATCCCAGTGATGAAAAATGCACTTCGATGTATGAATAAGAAGAGACATGCAAGGTACCCTTCCTACTAATGGAGCTTCTTTCCAAGGAAGTACCTTGAGACTAGTCCTGAAAATTCAAACTCTTGGCAAAGAAGATTTAGATCAGATATCTAAAGGGTGACAGCAGTAAAGGTGTGGTGTGAGCTACTTAGGGACTATGTGTGTCACTGGAACTTCTTAAGAGCAAACAAACGTCTGTCAGGAGTGACTCAATGTGTTTGATCGTGCCCTGGGACAAGAGGTGGAGGTGGACAACGTTTCAAGATCATACCTCATGTATTTCCCTTTGCTGGGAAGGAAATTGTGGCTGTCTGATTTTCCTGCTGCTTCCTCTTTGTACCCAAGTTCAGAGGGATGAAGTGCTTGGCTCTTGGTTGAGCAATTGCTTGTATTTAAAACAGTCACAAAACGAATCTTCTCAGGGTGGGAAGAAGATGATCTTTGTGACAACTGCCTGGCTTTGCTTACTTATAGTGAGTTCAGCTCTTCTGCAGATGCTGCAGCTGCTATGTCTGTTGGAATGAGTTCTGCAATTTGTCAGATCCACACGCAGAAAACCACACAAAACTGTATCTATCCATACAATACACATGGTTTTCAACAACTGATGTTTATTGCTACTGTATTTCAGTAAAAAACCAAATAAATTAAATCTTGCAATAAATATGGGCTATTTTTATCTTTCCAAGCTTCAGAGGGCCCAGCTGTGAGAAAACAATCTTAGAATGGTTTGAACTGGGAGGGACCTTAAAGCTGGTCCAGCTCCAACCCCTGCCATGGGCAGGGACCCCTTCCACTAGAGCAGGGTGCTCCAAGCCCCTGTGTCCAACCTGGCCTTGAACACTGCCAGGGATGGGGCAGCCACAGCTTCTCTGGGCACCCTGTGCCAGCGCCTCAGCACCCTCACAGGGAAGAGCTTCTGCCTGAGATCTGATTTAAAACTACCCTTGTTTAACTTAAAACCATTTCTCATTGTCCTATTACTGTAGGCCCTGATAAAAAGTCATGAGGTGTTTTGCTACTGGGCTATGACGTGCAAGGGAGTGCTTTGTATTCTGTGCTACGATGTGCTAGGAATAACTAACTCGGCAAGACAAGGGGGAGAAAAATGCAAGGATGGTTAAATTGCAGTAATCTCAGAAAATAAGCATGCATGGGACTCTTATTTCACTGCTGGAGGACCAAAAGCAGTAAGGATGTAAAAGACCAGTCTGCTGCTGGAACAGAAAACCCTGTTGTATTTGAGTGTGAGATGGAGGCCTCGGCCATTGAAGGCTGGAAGCCCAAATCTGGTTGTGGGATTTGGTGCCTTGGGGGTGGTAGCATGTTCGCTACTGGGTTCCATCTCAAGGGGCTGCTGCCTCCATGCTGGGATTTTCTGGTGTCTGTCAGTGCTGAAATGTGTTCATTAGAGATAGTGCTGGTGTCAGACATCCACATGCAGGGTTGTCATAGTCTGGTTATTCAGCAAAGATTAGTTCTTTTATTGACTTTCTATAGAAGATTGGCATGCATTTCCTGAGAAAATCTGGACACCCAGCCCTAAAAATAACTGAAGACAACTGGCTTCTGTGTAGTCTGTGGCCTTAGAGGAAACAAATCTGTTCATGAGCTTCTGGTGAGCCAATCCAATATGTGGCTCTGTCCGGTCTTTTACGTGTTCATTTATCCTGAGGCTTCAACTAGTTCACAAAGGGCAACCTCTCTCATAAATTCAGATAGAATTTAGGAGGTCAGTGTGGCACTGGGCTCTTGTGCTGGATATGGCTGCTCTAGGTAAATCCCACGGTGGGATTTAGGATATGCAACCTGTTGTAGCCCATGGTTAGAGCTGTCAAGCAGTTGAAGCTCCGCTGGAGTGGGCTGTGTTCACAGAAATGTGATGTGTCCATGTCATCAATCAGAAAAATCAAGAGGACTCAGTGCATGCACACGAGTGAATAGGATTGATGGCTGTATAACTCACTGTCCTGCTACAGGTCTGCATACCAGGGAAAGGTAGTAAGTAACATTATGTCCAGTGAGACCTAGAGGTGTAAATCATTTGCTATGGCTGTATCTAGTGGCTTTTGGAAGACGCGTGACTCCAGATGAGAGGGAATGGCTGGGATGTGATGGCAGAGCTTTCAGAGAGGTAAGGAGTCTGTGCTTCACTGCTCTTCACAAATGGGTCTGTCCTTGGCTTCAGCTGCATTTTGATGTGACATTGGACAAATGGCTTAACCTCTCTGGGCATCGTTGCTTAAAATGGAAATGTCAATATTCTTGCCAACCTTTGTGAGCTATCCCTGGATTAATGGATAAAAATTGCTGTAGAAAGTGTAAGCATCGTTTATGATGTATTTTATCTTGTTTTCTTGCAAAGCAGCTGGGTTACCTTGAAATATCACCACTGCCAAAAGTAGTGAGAGGCAACCTATCATGTTTGCCTGAGCCAGGGTAGCCCAAAACTAAGATTACCTAGAATTTCTTGAGATAGGTTTAGAAATATGTTTTAAGTAGGTTTTATTTAGTGTTTGATGTAGTACAGAACTTGTCTCTTTCTAATGGCCTCTCTGAGCTCCATGCTTTCATGAGTTGTTTAGGAAGATGACAGTACAGACACTGACAACCATAGCCATCATGAGCAAACCAGGGTAGGCAGAGGCGAACACATTGTTGTACTTCCAAATAACCCATCTGTTGCTTTGTTTAATTCCTTGGATCTTTATCTTTAACCTCCTATTTTTAAGCAAACTCTTCCTGTGCATCTTCATTACAGTTACATGTATTGCTCCTACCAAGTAGTGAGCTGACTTTACTGAGGAAGGGCCTTAGTATGAAAAGTGGCAAATGTCAGAGACAAAGTGGTTTAAAGGGAAGGTAACTGGGATTACTCCACATAGAAGGAGCTGCATATGCATGGACAGGTCCTGAAGATCAGCTGATGTGCTAGCACTTCCCTGTGAGGTGTTTTTCCCCCCCTTCCAGCATGCAAATTTAAAACAATGTTTAGATTTAAATCCTTAAGAATGGAAGATGAAAAATCAGCTTGGATTCCATGCAAGATGACATCTCTAGGCACATGTGTGCTTAGAATTAGCAGCCCACACTGAATCTTGTCGATTGGACTTGCTTGTTTCTGAGAGTACCCCATACCCTGTTCCTCTGGCATGCAGCTCTGTCCTCTTGCTTGGCTGTTGTGAACCATCACCCAATCTGCCACCCCTGAGCTGATGTTCAGCCTTCGCATAATTCTTGGAAGTATTGAGTTTTGCTGCCAGGGTGTTTCACATCTAATGAATTTGTACTGAAATAGTTTCTTGCTGTGCTTTTCAAACGTGTTTTCCTTATCAGACAGTCACTATCTCTGAGTGGCTTGAAAATCTTGCAGCATTGTCCTTGGGCACGGTTACAATGGAAAAGTGCATGGTCTGCAGTTCTCAACCAGAGCAGCTGAAAGAAGAGGCCAGTATGGGAGAACAGTGAGCACAAGTCAGGGCAACACACGTGAGAAATCTGGCTCATCCAGTACCCATTGGGACACCGCCACAGTGTTGGCTACTCTACAGACACACAGGAAAGACCTGGCTCTGAGGTTTTTAATTCCCTGCTCGCTGCTGGCAGCTGAGAAGTGAGAGGAAGCACAAACATATAGTGTCTTATAGGGGTAGCGTACAATAAGGGCAGGACCAATTCTTTGAATGTAAGTCCATCTCCTTGTCTGTGTGACACTGCTATTTGTATTTCAAGACTCCTGGACGTACTGGTAGAACCATGTTTCCTCACTGCTGGAAAAGACTTTGTTTGGCAAATGTGGCATAACTCAAGCTGTGATTGGCAATGATTGTGAGACTGTCCCTCAAAAGCTTGCTGAGGTTTGCCTAAGACTTAAAGAACAACAGGGAAAGGCTGGGACAGGAAAGCATTTGTAGCCTGCAGTGAAGTTTTAGGCCAAGCACTGTCATCACAAACCCCTTGGACTAGGCTAGGGGGAAGATGTTGGGGTGTTCATTTTGATTCCTTAAGCCACAGCGGCTGTCTGCTTTTGTTAGCAGGCTTCCCTGTTATCCCGTAATCCCTTCAGACACTTGGATTTGTCCGCTTTTCTGCCTAGATGGCAGGGGGTGTTGGGAAGCTTCTTGTTTCAGAGACAGTTGTGGTCTTTGAATGCAACTTTTTACCCTAATGTGACAAAAAGGAGGCAGAAAGCCAGAAGTAACATGCTGGGCTGTTTATTGCTTGATTTATTTGTGGCCATGTCTGTCACACAGATGCCAGCATGTTTTATCTTCATTTACAATAGCCCAGAATGTTTCACCTGGACTGATACGCAGTCCTGGGCCAGACAGGGAGGTTCCATAGGGAGGTTTTTCTTAGCATGTAGCTTGTTGCTGTGATTGTATTTGTTTTTAACCCCTGCTTCCCTCTCCAGCCGTGGGTTCACTTGTAAAGCTGTGCGTGTTTCCAGTGCCCTGTTCAGATAATTAAAATAGCTGCTTGCGGCGCTTGGCTTCTGTACAGCCTTTTATCAATAGTGCCTCTGAGAATACCTTGTGTTTGGATGAGTGGTTTTAAATAGAGTGGTGAGAACTTCATGGAAGACAAATCAAGTAGGCCTCTTTCACAGCAACCTCTTTTTTTTTTTCCCCTTACTTTCAAATGCCTAGGAATTATTTTAAAACTGAAAAGATGCCCAGATGGAAAATTTGATGAATCCTCGTTAATATCGGTTTCTAATTATTATTAATAATTATTAGTATTTTTTTCTTTCTGGTAGAAAAGTTCTGCTCACAGAAATCAGCCATCAGTGGGTCATTCCAGTGTGCAGCACATGCAGGACCTGTCGCAGTGAGGCTTTGCACAAGCCCATCCCCGTTACTCTGCCCAGTGCAGAACCCAGGATGGTGGGCTTAAAGTGATGGTGCCAGAAGCCAGTTAGAAAACCATCAGTGAAAGTTGCTACTTAATCTCCTTCAGTGATTATCTTTGGCTCTGAAACTGAAGACATTATATCCCATTAAACCCAGAATTCTCATTAAAAAAAAGCCTTGAACTATACTTATGGTCAAAATGATGGTCTGATTTCTTTTCTCCCTTTCTTCAGAAACATCCTTCTTCCTCTCATCCCAAATCTTGAGCATGTGGGTCATGTTTTATACTGGAAACCCAGGATATTTAAAACCTTTCACTGGTTTATTTGTAGCTTTTCAGCCCCTAGTCTGCCATGATCCATCCTCTGTAAGAGCCTGTAGAGTTCCTCATTTCCTTTCTTTTTCCTGGGCCATTTACTCCATTAAAATACTTTCCCATGCTTTCTCCAGCTTCTGTCTATGCTAAACAGTTCAGCCTCGCTGGAGGAAAGGGGGAGAGGTATGAATCGCTGTCGTTGTGGTGTACTTAGCCTGTGAACTTACATTTTCAGAGCCTTTCTTTGTTCTGGTACATTTCATGAGCAGTGCTTTCCCTTAAATAAGGGTGTGTAGATGTCAAGGAATAAAGGTTTCACCTCTTTACGCCCCGTTTCTGGAACACTGATTCTTGTATGTTACTTCTCAGGATAATCTCCGGTGGGTCTCAGTATCTTATTTCTCTCAGAAAAAGGAAGGCAGGTGAGGCTCTTCTGAGCATGGTGAACGTTTCATGAAGGTTTTATTGGTGTTTTCATATGGGGTTTTTTGTTCTTTGTTTTTGTTTAAACACGAATTACCTTATGTAATAGATGTAGAGGTAGAATATGCCTGTACCCCAGCAATGCTGCACTGTAATCATGACTTGCAAATCTGCACGTGTAACCTTGGCCAGTGCAAAGCTTCCTGAATTCCTAGGGAGCTTCTGTCCTGAGGACCTTGAAATCAAAGGCGTCTTTAAGCTTGTCCACAGATTCTAAAGAGGAGTACTAAGTGTGCATGTGCCTTTGTATGGCAGGTAATTAAGTTACGTGTTCCTGCAGTATTGATTTTTCATCACTGACAGACTTAGTGATGACAGAGCCATTGATGTTTTAAGTCCTGGAGTTATAGGTGTGTGTCCTGGGTTCAGCAGTTGCAGTCAGTTTTTCTTCTCTTTAGTAGCTGTGTTTTGACTTAACCCGGGAACAAGGCTGATAAGGCCGATGTTTTTGGTTGTTGCTGAGCGATGTTTGCCCTGACCAAGGACTTTGTGAGCCTCATGCTCTGCCGGGGAGGAGGGGAAGCTGGGAGGAAGGAGGGACAGGACTGTACTGACAGGACCAAACTGACCAAAGAGGTATTCCATACCATAGCACGTCATGCCCAGGATGTAACTGGGAGTGATCCGGAAGGCCTAGCTCTCTCAGGGTGGTTGGAAGAGGTGGTCGGTCAGCACTCGGTTGGTGGGGTGTCGTGAGTTATCTGTTGTGGTTGATGGGATGCTGTATTCTTTTCCTTTATCATTATAATTATTGGTGGTAGCAGCAGTGATTTGTGTTATACCTTAGTTACTAAACTGTTCTTATCTCAACCTGTGGGAGTTGCATTCTTTTGATTCTCCCCCCATCCCTCTGGAAGCAGGGGAGGGCAAGAAAGGGGGGGTTGAGTGAGTGAACAACCTGCGTGGTTGGGTCTAAACCACGACAGCGTGTAACATGATCAGTTTAATGACATCCTAAGTCATCTTGATAGTGTTTTAATTTTACCTGTGGTGAATTTCTGATCCTGACTTTGTTGACATACACTTTGGGGGAGAAAAGTAACATATGTGGTCTGAAGAGTGGTTGTAAAATACCTGTGAAAGCATTGCTAGCAAAGCATGAAAGGGGAAAAAGTACCAAAGCCATAATGACTTGCTGATGTTTTTTACTCCGTTTTAGTTCGTTGTCCTCTGCTTTGCAGTTCTTGTGTGGATAAGTGAAATGGGAATTTGGTTATGAGTGAACAGCTGGAGAAGTAAATTCCCAGGGATGTGGACTGGGCTGTCTCTGAAAGTTTCCTTCATACTCACTGATGGTAGGGCTTCCTTTTATCACCTTCCCATTACTGCTTACATTCAAGAGCAGAAGGAGATTCAGGATGCCTCTGTGTTGACTCTTATTCTTGTGTTAATTAGCAGAGAGCTGTCAGTCTGGTGTGTATGTGGTGTTCAGTGTCAGCCTTCCTGGCTTCACTTGCTTATCCTGCATTTAAATGGGAATTCAATACATAATCAAGACCTACAACCTGCTAAGCGCTGACATAGCAGCAATGCCCAGCTCCTCTCCTGCTCTGACCAGCAGTATATAAGAAGCTAAATGAATATTAATGCATTCCTGTCGACTAGCAGCTTGGTTTACTTGTCTCTTTCATCTTCTGCAATGAAGTATGAGCTTTCGGGCTGGGTCATTAATAAAACAGCTAGTGGGTGATTTATTTCACCCAAAGTACTAGTTGGCTATTGTGTCTCCAGTGTCAGCAGTGAATGGCTTTTCTGCTGTTGTCATGGTCTCCCCCTTAGTAAACACAAGGATTCAGGAGGATGCAAAGGACTAATGTCATGGGGAACTTGCTTACCACATCTTGCTCCTATTGTTCTTATGCAGTTTTCAACTGAATGTGAATCCTCTTTTCCTGGGAGACACCAGGACCTCCTAGGCCTCTCGGTAAGAATGCAGGGACCATGTCACATCCCTCATGGTGCAGGGCAGATGAGACTTCTGTAGCCAGTATAAAACAAATACATATATTTGTTTTCCAGACTGCTGAAGATCGATGGTGTCTGTCCTTCTCCTGGGTCTGGAGGCTGTTGTACCAACCATCTCTGTGTGTCTGATGTCTTCACGGCTCCCAAGTTCTGGCTTTGTTTGTGCTGCCATGGAAAACATGCTCATTACCTATCTGCCTTAAGAAAATATATTATTTAGAGTAACAAAGTTGTTCTATAGTCTCATTTAAGCATAAACCAAACAATTTTGATGGAATGTCCAGAAGAACATAATCAGCTACTCTGAATTAACGTAAGATCTATTAAGGAGAGGGATCTTCCTCTAGAGAATGTCAGAAATGGGCTTAAGTTAGTTGTTCTGGATTTAGAGCACTGTTCAGTTAGCAGACCTTCGTCAGCAGAAGAATTGGGTTCACAGCTAAATAGTTCAGCAGTGAACTATGAGGTGGCAAAATGTGTCTTGGTGTATTTAGATGCCTAAACTTCTGAAACAGATGTGAAGACCGTAGAATGGTGTAGACTAGCAGATTTCATCAGAAGAATGATACTACTCCTGCTAATTTTGGTATATAATAACCTTTAACACTTGTTTACAGCCATTAAAAAATCCTAGAACAAAGCATTCATTCGTTCTCCTGAGGTTTTAGTGGAAGCTGTACATGCACTATGAAACTAGCCAAAACAGTTGTGCACACTCTTGCTCATGGATACAGCCTGGCGAGTAGGCGATTACAGGTCTAAAGAGGCAAGTACATCCTCTGAAAGGCTTCCGTACAATGTGCATTTCCATGTATGCAGATGAATTTTTCTGGTTTCCTCCTTGCTCTTTCCCCTTTGCTGATTTTTTTTTTCCAGGCAGTTTTGGCATCTGCTGTCAAAAAATTTGCCCCTTCATTACGATGCCAACTTTAAAAGACACTGAAAAGCTGAAATAACTGCTTCAGCTGGTATAAGCAATTACAGATATATCCAGGCATCAAAATGACAACCTCAGTGAAGCTTGGACAATTGCTACATAGATGTTAATTAAGAAGGACACAGGCAGATTCCTGAATTACTAAAAATGCAGTAATGCTTCTGAAGCCTTGCTATGCCCTGATGAACCATGCTTAGGGAACAGATTTTGCCTGTCCTAATCTCTCTTCTCTCGTACAGCAGAGTAAGAACTGAGCAACCTCCTCTTACTGCCTTTCATCAATTGGAACATCTTTTCAGCTTTGAATTTCGAGGCTGTTTCATTGCTTGTGCTGCCATTCCCCCTCCCGCCCTTCCACTTTGTTTGCTTGACAAGAAGAAAAGGCAGAAAGTGAAGTGCACAGCCACATTTCCATAAGCTTAGACAAACTCTTTCTTTCTAGCTCAGAAAGTGCTTCTAATTAGTCATCCCTGCTGTGGCTGAGGCAGAGTGTTTAGAAGAAAGCTTTGGTGGTTGCTTACCAGCAAGAGTGAAGAATAAAACTAATGCAAGTTGATCATTAATTTGGGGGATGTTTGTTAGCCTCATAGTCCAGGCAAATAACTTGCTTCAGCCATGTTTGTTAGGAATGTTGGAGCAGAGACCTACTGATACCTTTCCCTGTCATGCTGAGATCAGTCAATGCTGGTGTCTCAAAGCTGAATGTAGAATTAAAAGCTGCTTTAAAAAGCAGGCTATTAAAGTGGCACTAAGAAAACTTGTTACACTGCTTAATGGTTGGTTGCGTTAATCTGAGCTTCTGCTTTTAATTAAAAGTGGACCCATGTTGCAAAATGCAGGCCTGGGTGGAGAGGGTTTTTGTGTGTGTATTTTAAGGCCTCCTGAAACTGGCAGTATTAAGCTCTTGGGTTTTGGCCAATGAGCAGTTTTAGTGTTGAGACAGAAGAAAGAGAAGTGGTGAAAGAAAGGAAATATTACTTCCTACTAGGGAGGTCTGGAGTGTAAATGGTATTACAGCCTTTCTGGTAAGAATTGTAAAGCAACTCTTTTCTGGTAAGATGTGAAATACATGGTTATTAACCTTTTAGTCTGAGTGATCAAGAGAACTTATTTCTGTCACTGTTCTTCATACTTGCTTGGTCATTATTCTGTCTTGTAAGGAGCTAAGGTGTGCTCTAGCTTTCTCTAGCTCTGCAAAGCTTATTCTTATTTGTTTTAGTAGAAAGAGAGGAAAAGTATACTGAAAAATATGTATATAAACCCTGGCTATTAGGGTCATATAGTTGTGTTGGAGCAGCTAATGGGACGAGTCCTTGTAAGTAATGCACAAAATTTCCCCTTGATTTCTTTTAGACAGTTGAGTGTACATAGCTTGTCAGTGTACTGTCAGCTCCAAACACAGCTCAGATGTAGTGTGAATTCAGGACTTGTTTGCACACTGCAGGAATGACGAGCGTATTACAACTTGATGGATTTGTGCAAAACTTAGGCTCTCGTTGCTATTTTTGCTATGCAATAGATTCGTAGAGCTATTGATTCCCATTTAATAAGCATAATGTGAGTGCCAGTTCATTAAATCTACCTTATTTCTTCTTTTTTGATAACCAGAGACGAGTCGGGTCATTTCCTGCTGTAAGCATGAAATTGCATTTTTAAGTTCTATTTAATCCTTCTGGAAAATCAGTTCTTCCTAGAAACTTGTGCTAATGTTGAACAGAGAAATGTTTCAGAACTGCTTGGTCATTCTAGGGCAAGGAACAAGGATGTTAAAAGGGATTTAACTTTCTTAAAGCAGTAGAGATCCAGCATTTTGAAAGGTAAGCAGTGCTATGCCCAGTATTACTTAGTTTTGATTGAAATAACTGAAATTCTCTTTCCAAGTCCACTACACAACAGATTTACCACTTAACTGAATTTTAATTGACCCTTTCATTATTGTAATGATGGGAATAATGCTCTGGTAAATGTATTTTCCAGTTGCTGATTTTGGTAATAAAAAACAGCCTTAGACAGCAAAAGACAAACTCAGGTTCATGGAAATAGGCTGTCCTTCTATTTTAAAGATAACAAGGTCTTCTTTTAACCTTGGATGGCACTCCCTAACTTGTTTCCTGTCTTTTCTTCATTACGTTGGCTCCTTGCCTTGAAGAGGAGGTGGCTTTTTAATACAGCTACTAAATTCCACCAACCTAGAATCTTTCAATCCAATTACTATGGCACATTAGTTCTTGACTCTTTCCCTCTCCAGCTATAGCACTTGTGGATCAAGTGTTTTTTCTATTGCAAGTTATTTTGCTAGAATCAAAGGGTTTTCTCTTTTTCTTATGGCTTAGCTCACATTGTCAATACAGCTCTTAAATGTTAATGGTAATGGTTTTACATAAAGCATCAGCTGGGCGCTGGCTGCTGTGCTTTGTAAGATAAAGCTTGTGGTAAATTGTGCTCAGAGACAAAGTAAAGGTTCCCATCCAGGAGCTGTGAAAAGAGTCCTAGATGGTGTTTAGTGCTGTCCAAAGGAGCAACCCCTCCAGTCTGTCCCCTACCCCTCACCAACAGTAGTATTAGCATAGTAGAAGATTTTATATTGCAGTCACCAGTTTGAAGACAAAGCATAGAATGATAAACATAACAATTGTTGTCCTTAGTTATAATCTAAAGTATGTGCCATAGATTCTGGAGCAAGTAATCTTATCTGGAAAGGATAACAATCCTTTACTCTAGAAAGGTCAGTTTTAAAACCATTCAGCTCGGGCTGCTAGAGTTCATTGATCATAGAATCACAGGATGGTTTGGGTTGGAAGGGACCTTAAAGCTCATAGAGTTCCAATCCCCTGCCACTGGCAGGGATGCCTTCCACTAGAGCAGGGTGCTCAAAGCCCCAGATACAAATACATAGGATTTGTTTTTGAATTCTAACCTCTTGGTATATTCCACCCAGTGCTCCCAGCATAGGGTGCAGGAATTGGATTTGACTTACAGCACTTCTGTTCAGGCTCTGGAAGGGGAGGGTTTGCCTTTATGTTATGAGTCTCAGGTGGCACCGGAGTCTGGTTGGCTCCTGGCATCATCCCTTCAGGTGAGGGCTTCTCTGTGCCATCTAGAAAAGCCAGTCTACTGTCCAGAAGTCACCATAGTGATTGATATCTAATGTCATCCTTGCATAGCTCTAGCGTACTTGGCCCTCTTTTAACCTTCCCCAGCTTATCCCCTGCTCCTGGGAAGACTCCACAGCCATTGCCGTAGTACACATCAGCCCCAAAATTACTGAGCTGTGCTTGGACATGAGTGGTTTTGAGATGTAATACTTGTTTTCTGTGACTTCTTTAGTTCAACTTGTGAAGTTTGGGATAGAAAAGTGTCACTATAAAAAATCATTTACCTATCTAGATACTTCTTTTAGTGCAGAACATTGTGTTAAAGTGGACGGATTTTTGCCTCCAAAGTTCCTTGCTGTACACTCGCTTCCCAACAGAAACCTAGAATTCTAAGCCAGTTTCTGCTGCAGTTTGTACTGAAAAGTCTTGGAAGTAGTTGGGGCTCCACTGTGAATACATTAAAGTAAATCCTGTATTTATGCTCCATTCCCTGGTATTGGAATTGAGCATCTGATTTGACTGGCAAGTGCCCCTCAGCTCTATTCACACTTGAACATGGGAGTATATGGGCAAATAAGATGTACACAGGCAAGAGCTCTTGTACATTGAAAAACGTGCAAATGTCTTCACTGCTGGTAACAGAAAGAAATGAACAAGATATAGAATAAATTCCAGATATGATGGCATTTTTATCATAAGCAATGTATCAAATTTATAGCCTGCTGACAATAAATTGAAAGGTTTCAAAACCTCTTTTGTTAGACAATATTAATGAGGCCTAAATACTAAATGACAGGTAAGTACTGTGAATATAGGCAAAACAGAGCTAGGGTGTTACCTTGTAGTGCTCCATGCAGTTAATGTAATAGAGGCATCTTCTCCACCCCTGTGGAGTTGTGATTCATCATTTACAGGCAGATGATTCCCATCTGGGTATGCAGTTATCTATTGCCATGCTTCTGCCATTGCCTGCTGCAGTGAAAGCTATCAGAGAGGACTTGGGTTCCAAATGAAAGCCATTCTGTGCACTGCAGGCAGAGATAGTAATCACTTGATGTCTCTCAGGCCTCGCACCATGGCAGTACTGATCAGTGCTGTGAAACTACTGGAAATTTCACATTCTTCAAAGCAGAGCTTTGAAATCCGTCATGGACAGGGAGCCCAGCTTTATGTGCACACTCAATCTAGCTCATGGGAAACCAAACCTGTCCAAATTTTACAAAGAAACGTGCTATAGAAACATAGAATAGTTCAGGTTGGAAAGGACCTTAAGATCATCCAGTTCCAACTCCCCTGTCATAAGCAGGGGCACCCCACACTAAACCATGCCACCCAAGGCTTCATCCAACCTGGCCTTGAACACTGCCAGGGATGGAGCACTCACAGCTTTCTTGGGCAACCCATTCCAGTGCCTCACCACCCTTACAGGAAAGAATTTCTTTCTTATATCAAATCTAAACCTCTCCTGTTTCAGTTACCCCTTGTCCTGTCACTACAGTCCCTAATGAAGAGTCCCTCCCCAGCATCCCTATAGGCCCCCTTCAGATACTGGAAGGCTGCTATGATCTAATAACCATCTTGTTTTGCAAGGAAAATTATCCCAACCATCTCACCATTACTTCAGATTTTTTATTGTATTTATAGTGTGGATTAAATTCCCATTTAAGCTTAACTTTGTGCGTTCCACTGTTTAAATAAAATTGTTTATCACATACTTCAAATACTGATGTCAAACTCTTGTTTTCCCTTTATAGGGGAGAAGGCTATCCATATATACACATGTGCACATATACTAATTATCTAATCAGCTTGTTTTCAGAGTGATTTTGAACATGTGCCTTTCCTATGTGTTCATTTAGCTTGTGTTTCCTACGGGCTGTGCATCTCTATTGTGATCTTCATTATTGTGATGTTCCGAAGAATGGTTATAAAGAAAATGGCATCAACAGTTTAGTCACTGAATTCTCTTTAAAAAGAACTGTGAAAAGAAAGACAAACAAATGAATGTTTTATCATTATGTGCGTTTTGCAGCTTTTCCCAGTTTTTAAGATCAAGGCAGCTCCATCAGCTCCTTCAGCAGAACTGGGAATTTGGATGCATGCTGTTGTTTGTATTATATTACTTAATCTTGCTCTGGTGCTTAAAATATTAAGAGGGAGCGGGTACACTAATGCTCTCAACATGACTAATGTGGAATTCTGAACAGTTGTTGACAGTAAAGAAAATACTGCCCAATGTTAAGCCATGGGAGGGGAATGTGCTTTAAAATAATGGGAAGTAAAAGCAAATCTTTTTGTATTATACACTTTGCAGTAAAGAGAAGTCTGGAGGGTCTGCAAATCTCTGAACAAGTATCTTACTGGGTTCTGTGTCATGCTGCTTTCTTTACCTAAGGGCAAAAGCTGTCAATGCATCATGCAGAGAGAACTTACGCTCATTGGAAAACATCTAGGAAAGAAAAACTTCTGTGGATGCATAGCCATGCAGTTGCCTTTATAATTTATGTCTCTTGCTTCATTTCGAGCTGCCTTCAGCTCGTGGTGGTGAGGAGTTGAATCCCGTTTTGCTTTTCCCATCTCTTTAGAGGCTCTACTTTGAGCACGTGGTGACAGGGTGACCCAGATTCCCAGGGGTACCTTGTGAATGCAGTGTTGATGCATTGCTTTCAAAGTCCTTGGTTAGCAAGTCTTACCCCAGCTAGACAATGTTATTTTCTCCCCTGCTCATCAGTGCATCTGTGAGTAGTGGCTTAATATAGTTAGCACTAACTAGCAGCATGTGTGCCTGGGTATTTGTGTGAACACACATGGCAATAACAGTTGGATGAAGGGGCAGGCAGGTGTGTTTAGTAAAATAGATCAGTGGGAGAGGGTGGAAAGAGAGGACAAAGGCCCACAGGCATAGAAAGTTCATGGTGGAGCCCGGAAAGCTATGAAGCCAGGTAAGCTGGAAAGGGTTGGAAAAGCCAAGGGGAAATAAGGTTGAGGGGTTGGGGGTGGCTTCTCCCTGGTTATGAGCAAAAGGAAGAGGGTGTGGGAACAGATGGCTCTAAATTATATAGCCTCTCATTGCTTTATGCCTTTCTGGGATCAAACTGTGATTGACTTCTTATTTGAAGGTGAAGCTGAGGCTTTTACAACTGATCCATAGAGCATCAGAGCCTAAAAAAACCAAACCCACAATTTAGGTAGCTCCTGAAAAGGAGAGGAAGCCTGTGGGGGAATGTCATTGTTGTAAGAGAGTGGGACGTGAAGAATCATGAGCCTCTTCTGATGGGTCATGGTGTTTAAAAGACATCCCAGTCTGTTCATCTTAGTTTGTTGTGCTCCTTTGTCTTTAAAGCAACAACAAAAGCAAGGTGTAGGGTGAGGGATTTTTTTGAGCAGCTTTCTCATGTTACACAGGTTAGGTTCTTCTACCAGGAGTCTTTAGTGCTGCCTGTAGGCACCGTGTGTTTAAAGTTGGCTTTTTGTTGCTGCATTGGGGTTTTTGTTTTGTTTGTCTGTAAGAGTACCTCAATCCTACAGCAGCCATGTTGCTGATTTACACAGCAGACTGAGTTTGTAGCATTCCAAGTGGAATGCCATGTGAGTGGGGCACTGCAGGGATCCCCAGTGAACCCTGAGATCCCCAAAGAGGTTTTAGGTTTTCTTTTCTGTGAAGTACGTTACTGATGCTTTCAGGCAAGCCCAGCCTGGATCGTAAGAGAGCAAAGGGGTCTCCCAGCCTGTACCTGGCAAACAACTAGCAGAGCTGGAAAAATAGCTTCTATGGAATCTCTAATGCCTGAGACCCAGAGAGGAGAGTACTTTCCTTGATCCCAATGCACTGTGTGTCCTGTGGTCTGTCTTTTCTGTGTGCTGCTTATTGCTGTTAACCAAAAGGATAACTTTCAGTAGCTAGAATGTTTCCTGGCTGTCCATTAGGCAGAAGACCTTTTGCTTAAGTTCCAGGAACATATACAGTATGATGCATTGCTCTTTGTGGTCACTGCAGAACATTCTCCTGTTCTGAAAAGCTTTTAATATGAGGAAATGGCTGGAGAAATTAATAGCTTTTAGTAAGAGACTGGGATCTTACTGGATTTTCTACTGCTTCTCAAGTAATTGTGCATATTCAGAAGAATGACTTTTCAGTTTCAGGCTTCCCCTCTTTGGCAGGCAATATACCTACTCATCTTGCTGTAGGAATTTAAGGGCTGTATAGGTCTTGGAAGCAGTGTCCTTTGCTTTGGGATCTCATTGCCTTTTATAAGTGAGTGTTTTAAACCACGCCAGTAACGATTGAATTTGGCTTCAAAAGAATTACTGAAAGTGCCCTATTATTTTTAATTACTTTTCTTCCCCTTTATTTTTTAATCATGCCTTCTCTGGCCAGATCTTCCTGCTGACATTGTATATCCTGTGCTCCTCTGAAATACATTGAATTCAGTTGAGCGATGTGATGTGTATTGCTGAGACTGTAGTTAAGAGTTTTGTGAGGAAAAATAAAGCATAAAGTTTCAAACCCTGCTGGTTTAAATGTGCCTGGCTGAAGGGCATGAAAGCCTTGCTCCTGTAAGGAGTGGAAGCAGCTGTGTGCTTACAGCTGTGCAGAAACCTGGGTGTCCACATTATGAACTCTCAGGCTGTAAGACAATCCCACATCTTCAGCCCATGTTGGGATAAGTTGGTATTACTCCACTGCAATATTGCTTTAGAATGGGCAGAGCTTTACAGTTTGTGTTGCAGATTGTCCTTGCAGACTGCTTGCAGGATTGCTGGTCTCTATTAGGTGTTCTTTCCCTTGGCTGTCTTACTCTATTGCCTTTCAAGGAGGGAAAAATACATCTGTCATGATGATCAGAAATACAAGGGAATTTCATGTCCTCATTCTCCAACTCCTGCTTCAGGAGATAGCATCAGCTTTCTGGGCATCCATCCCTAAAACACAACCTGGGGTTTAACTGTTTTGGCTGAGCCTAGTTGGCTGGGATGGGATCATGATGGTTTTGAAGAGCAGCATGAGAGGACATAACGTGCGGCTCAGTGAGAACTTAAGAGGACGTTTTGGCTTTAGTTCATGGAGTCTATCACATTGGTGCCAGATGGAGTGAATGGATGATGGCTGTGTCAGGAGACTGGCTTGGCAACCAGAAGGAAATCTGAGGGGACAGAGCAAGACAGGAGCTGGGGAAAGGGCAGAGGCTGCTTCATGCTGGAGAAGAAGGGATGGGCAGAGCACTATAGGCTCTGTAGCTTAAGTTATGTATCTTGATGTTCCACCTTCTTAGGAAGTGCCTTGAGAATAGAAAAATTGCATTTGTGGTACTGTGTTCGGTACAGCTCCTAGCCAAAACTCGAAAATAAACCTTGGAATAGCTATTAAAAGCCAGAAGGAAGCTGTTTGTAGTTCTGTTTCCGAAGCCAAGTTATTATTTGCTGTCAGATCACAGCCCAGCCTTGAGATTTGCTGGAAGCAAAACCCAGATAGGTGAAGGCAGAAGTGGTGACTGTGTGAAACACCTGATGATTTTGGATTGCCTGGTGCGGCATGGCTCAAGCTGTGGCCTACAGAGAGCTGTCTGGCACTGAACTGTGAGGGCAGAGAAGGAGAATCTCTCGTGGCAGCTGGACAAAAAGGCTGCAGAACATTACAAGTCTGCTGTAGGGAAACCCAGCAGTAGTTCCTCTGTTCTGAATGCCTAATGCTTTTCAACTCAATTTAAAGGATTCCCATGGTTTGTGGGAAGGATGCTGATGTCCTTTTCCTGTGTTTATGGCAGGCATTGGAACTCTTTAACAGGAAGAAAGCCTGCAGACCAAAAAAAGCCCAAGTATAAAATTCTTTTCAGGTTTTGTTGAGATAAAAATTGTGTTTTCCTTTTGCTGGCTTGTTTTATAAGACTAGCAGGATGTTTCTAAAACACTGGCCTAGGTTACTGCAAACAGAACAAAGCCAGATGCGAGAATATCTGTGTGCTTGCAAATACTGCTTGCAGTTACATGTTCTGCTGTTCTGGAATTACATTCTTTGGTGATATGTATTGAGCTGCCCCATAAAACACTCCTGCCCTCTGGTGAATGTGTTGGGCACATAAGGAAGTAGAGCTGTGATAGTGCAACTTCTGTGTGCTGGCACTGCAACATAACTGTTTTGGTTTTAACTATATCATCCAGGTAATGCAGTGTGGGCTAGTTATGGCAGCACAAATATGCCAAGATTATGCCTGGAGTGATGAAAGCAGGAGAGTTATGAGAATTTGCAGACTGTAGTAAGCACAGGTAGAGGATACAGTCATATCTGTTCCACTTTGGGGAAGTCTGATTGCTGGCACGGAGAGCTGAAAACGAGGAGGACAAGGTAGGGGTGGACCCTGCTATCCCTTGAAATCAGCACTTGAAAGCAGTCAGTGCAGTCATGGGTGAGGTTACTGCATCCTTGCCAGGAAGAACAAAATGGGCAAACTCTCTGCTGCCACTGACAGATCTGGAAGATGCTGGTGGTTAGAAGTGAGCAACAGCTATGGGCGCTTTATCTTCAAGTTCAGTTGAGTTTTACATGAATTAATAATTCAAGCAACTGCTTTTGTCATTGTCAGTGATGAGGATCTGTCATGTAACTTCATTGGTCTAAGAGAAAGCTGTAGATGGTTCGTTTTCAGAGAACAGCTTGTCTTTCACTAGTATTCTCTGTTTGGACAGGAGAAGTTCTGTTCTCTCTGTTGGCATGAAAATGGCATGAAGCAAGCAGAAGGATGTGAAGATGTGAATAGGTATCTCTTTCTCCATCCTCCTATACAGGCTTGAGGCAGGGTAAAAATTACAGCTGGGTGGAAGAAAATGCTGTTGGTTTCCATACTGCAGTCTTCAGTATATAGTGTTGAACACTATAAAAATAAACTCGAACAAATATATGCTCTCCTAACTGTCAAAAATTGGGAAAACATGCGCTGGGTTTGATGAGCAGTTGTCTAGGCATTGTATAAATATATGCCTAAGAAACTGGGTTTGACAGACAGGGGAGGACATGCAAGCTGCACCATTTCAGCATTTCTGAAATCTCATTTTCATTTCTGGACTCTTAGGCTTCTTTTGTGTGCACATGCACAAAGACCCGTGAAGGCAGTGTTCCCATTGCAAACGAGTTGATGGTTTAGAAGTCTAAAATGGTGCTGTTGGCATTTCAAACATCAGATCTGCTATAGCATCAGGCTACCTTAAGTAACCCTAAGAAACAGTGTGCCTGGAGGGATAGCTTTTGGCTGCTGGCTCTGGAAGAGGCAAGTTTTCCAGGTAGGCCAGGGTTTGGCCAGCTAAGGGGCAGGTTGTGTTTTAAAGAAATCCAGTGCAGTAATTCTTCTGGAGTATGCATTTTGGGAGAGCTCCTTTGGTAAACTTCCAAGTGCAAATAACTTCCAAGTATCTCCTTTTCCTTCTCCACTTACTATACTGCCTTAGACTCCTGCTAACAACTGTCCATCCCTGGTATACGGAAGGGCAGCTGGGATCAGGGGGATGGACAGTGCCCAGATCTTGTGTGTGTTTTAGCCAGGCAGCCTGCTCTGCCTTGCAGCCTCCCTGCTGGGCAGCTCTGCAGAAGGATGGGGAGGGGACCCCACTGGGAAGCTCCATGGGGCACAGGCGGTGCTTTGGTATCCAATTCAGAGGATTAATACTACTTTCTGTTCCTTGGATGCTGCAGCCAGTTGGCCTAGTGTTCATATTCAGTTTGCCCACTTCTTGAGTGCACTTACTTGTGTAAATCTGCTCAAGCGTTTAAGTCTGAAAGAGCAAACAAACAGGGAAATGAACAGACGGCTCTGCTGGCTCTGGAGGGGTCGCTTGCTTCTCTTTCCTTGTTTCCATGAATGTGGCCCCTTGCAGTACATACAATGCTGTCTGTCAGCTCTCCTTTCCCAGATGAGGGCTTTGCTGTGAAGGGTAAAGCACCGTCTGTGCATCCAGCATCTTTGCTCCTTTAGAAATGCTCTTTGGAAAGTGGACACAGATTAATTCTTCTTCCTCAGCACTCAGCTCCTCTGCTGCTGCCTATTCATGCCCTAGCACCCAGGGTGGGATGAATGATGGAGCCCCTGGGGTCTGTCGGGGGAGCTGCCCCAGTGTGTCGTGGGTGCCTATGAAGAAACACACTGAAGAGCGTATACATGGGAAGAGATTGGTGCTCGATCCAAAATGGGATATAAAGTGACACCAAGGGAGGATGGAGGCCTTTGACCATGCATATTCAAATACTGTGGGTTGTCCCATAACTGATGGACCTCTACTTTATTAGGTATCATGGTGAGGGCTAGCCTGCTTCATGTGCTGGCTATCCCACAGAGCTCTTAATCAACTTGGGTTCATATCATCTAATAGGTTTTCTTTTGCAAGAGTGCCAGTGCTGTTTTGTTTTAGTTTATGGCTTGGTTTGATACGTGCATACACTTGTTACTGAAGAAATCTGTCCAGGTTTGAGAGTCTTAAGATAAGTTTTCCATTCTTTATTACTTCTGCTAAAGGGCAGTGGTTTTGTTAATCCCTTGCTGGTCAGGCAGAGCATGCCGATTGTTTGGGAATCTTTGGTCTCCCAGGTTATTGCAGGGGTTCTTAGAAACACCTTTCTCTTGCAGAGATCCTGTGCTTGACTTTTTAGTCTCTACAGCATTGCACCTTTTCCCTTTCGGCACAGTGCTTTCTGTATACTACCCTGCATGCTCTGTCATTTTTATCCTCTAAACTTTCCTATCTTACAGCCTTACACTGAATGCCTAACTCCTGATTTGAGTGACTTAGACAAAGCAAACTTTCTGACCACATTCAGGGCAGAGTTTCAGGCTAAATTCCTCATGGGTAATTTGATTTTGCTTACTTTAAAGTTCTGTGCAGCCACCTCACACGTGACTTTTATTCCAATCTCTAATTCTTCTGTGGCAATGTCACTACTGTTTTTAAAGCCTGCCACAGTCCATCCTTGAGTATCTCGTTTAAGATCATCAGGAACTCTGTGTTTTACGTAGTCATTTCTTCATACCAGCAGCATGGAGTTTTATCATCATCTTCAGTGATGATAACAACTCTGAACAGCTTGTGTTTTATCAGAGTTTAAGGACTGAGATGGTGCAGAATTGGTCCTGACAGTATATTCGCTATTGAAGGAAGCCTGTAATGAGTGTAATTGTGTCACAGCAATTCTGCCTTCTTGTTGTCTAAACAAAGGAAGGTCATTGGGCAGAAAGCAAAAATGCCTAAGATCTGCCACATATTTTAACAGTAATTTGTAATTAAGCCTGTTTTACTTGGGTTAGTGCTATACAACCTATTTTGGGCATTTGGTGACAGTGTCCCAAGAGGAAGGTTCTTCTTCTTTGGTGCCAGACTGGTATTAGGGACCCTCAGACAGCAGTGTAAGAGAGAGAATAGAGCAGGTTTTGGCCTCTTCTGTATCTAGGGTGCGTTTCCTGTGTCTGTGCTGGTTTGATAATTATCTGGCTTGGTGTGCCATCCATTCCAACATGTGCTTCCCTAAGCTGGCTGGTTCTTTCAAACTCCGATGCTTTGTTGGGAAGCCGGTTCTCCAGGCTTCTTGCACTCAACTGTGTTTCTGAAGCTGCTGGATTTTGCTTTTTTGGTTGAGCAATGATGTTAGTTTCTTTCAGTGGAAAGGGTAGAAAAGAGGCTCTGAAACTTCTCTGCCTGTGTCCCTGTTTTCTGTGAAGACTTCTGCTGCAGTTGAATTTCATCTGATCTGTGATTCCACCTGGGATTCTTGCCCTGTTTGGGGAGCCATTTGCCTAAACACTCATCAAAGTGTATTGTGTTCTTTGCAGGCTCCAGCACGAGTGGCTGCCCCTGCACCAGTCCTGAAAGGCATAATTCTGGTGAGACATATTCTTGCTATAGGTGCAGAACACTGGGCCAAAATCATTCCTGGCATATCTGCATCAAAAGCAGGGACTTACTTGCTGCACTGCTGCTGATTTTAGTGTTACTTCAGACTGTTTGGCTTTAGTTTAAGATGTCAGCCCTAATCAAACACACAGATGTTCCCTGTTGATTATGCCTAAGGTTTCCTACAATAGTTTATGTTAAATATTTGCAGTTCCTGTTCAAATCCTGAGTGAGCTCCAGTGAAGATACCACACCACTGATTCTCTTTACCTCCCCTTTCACCAAGGTAACATGTTCTCTCTGGCGTTCTAAAAGTGCTTTCAGATTCTGCACCCCACCCAGGAAACGTGTCTTGCTGCTTTGCAGTCAGCCAGGTTTCTGTTCCTTGCTATTAAACAGATGTTTAAAATGTCATAGAAGTCACCAGCCTGCCTTTTGCATGGTTAATTTAGGGTATTTAACCTGCTGCAAGACGAGAAGGAGGGTAAGCAAGTGAATTGCATGAGACCCAAGGTCACCTCCTAAATGGAAGGTCACAAGCACAGCAAGAGCATTGATGGAGTATTACTGGTGGCTGCTGCTGGAGAGCCCTGCTTGAAGGCTTGTCTGCAGTTCTCTAGAGTGAAGGGGAGGATGCTCTTTAAGGCAGACTGGCCCTCAAGGACAGAGGTTTGTTCTGTGAAGATTCACCATGGCTTAAGATATTCAGGCATTGGCATATGTTGTGGCACACCAGGCAGGGAACCTTGTCACAGAAGCTTTATGGAACAGGATAGGAGGATAAAGAAGGCAGCAGATTTTGGGAAATCCCAGTGGTTCAGTGCAATGAGATGTATTCTTCATGAGACCTTGTAGCTCTCCAGGGGATAACCAGAGTACAGAGTGCTGGGACAGAGAGATTGATGGTTCATTCCAGTCTTTCCCTTTATTCCTGCTTGGTTGTCATTTGTGTGTGAAGTCTGGTGACTAATTGAACTCACAATACCCCCTGTTCCAGGTCAGGGAGTTCCCTTATGCTAATACACTGCTTGATTCACAAGTTGTACTCTCATTTTTCCTTTCCTGTTTCAGAGTACAATTACACATCACCATTGAATTGGTTCCCAAATCCAAACTTGCAGTAAACTGAAGCTGGCTTGCTTTGACTAAATTTTGCCATCTACCTTGGGTCTTGACTGGCTGTATCCTAATCCCAGTCTGGGTTCGGTGTAACAGAAGGGGCCTTGATTTCCTCCCCTGCTCATCTTTAAGATATCTGGAACTACATCTTTGCCTTACTGGCCATGAACTGTGCCTCTGGGAGATCTGTCAAGGTACTCTCTACCCCTTCTTTGACATTTGAGCAGATACGTTGATCATTTCCATGTGTCTTAGACCTCACTTGTGTTGAAAAGTCCCTGTCCTTCTGAGCTGGGACAATTTGGACAAAAGAAGAAGATGTCAGTGTTAAGGCTGGTCAGTTAATCTGCAAATCCTTACTCAGGTTTTGACTTCTTTCCAGCAGAGGAAAGTTCCCCTTGTGCAGCTCTCTGCACCTCGGCCCACATCTTACTCTGAGCCAGGAATTAAATGTGTGATCCTCCAGTAGCATGCCAGCACACTTGGATCCTTTTAGGGTTTAGTCAGGGTTTAGAGGGGGAAGTGGAACCGAGTCCTGTGAGGCCTTAGGAAAAATATACTGTGCCTTGTAAAAATGAGTGATTTTACTTCTTGCAGTTGAGGCAATTAACTGGCTAATTAAAGCAATTCCTCATGACATAATTGAATTCTGGTTCATCACCATTTCTACTCTGCAAGCCTGCCCCAGAGAGCAAAGCCATTTTGGAGTCCTCTATCACAAATGGGGGATCCAATTTGTTTTCTTGGAGTTCAGATGGGGCGCAGAGCCACTGCTGAGTCTGGAAAAGGAGAGGTGGGTGGGTAGGGCTTCCCTTAATTACTTATGGAAATAAACAATGGTGTATCACAGAATGGTTTGGGTTGGAAAGGACCTTAAGATCATCCAGTTCCAGTCCCCCTGCCATGGGCAGGGACACCGCACACTAAACCATGCCAAGGTTTCGTCCAACTTGGCCTTGAACACTGCCAGGGATGGAGCACTCACAACTTCCTTGGGCAACCCATTCCAGTGCCTCACCACCCTCACAGTAAAGAACTTGTTATATCTAAACTGAATTGCCACTGTTTAAGTTTGAACCCGTCATCCCTTGTCCTGTCACTACAGTCCCTGGTGAAGAGTCCTTCCCCAGTATCCTTATAGGCCCCCATCAGATATTGGAAAGTTGCTATGAGGTCTCCACGCAGCCTTCTCTTCTCCAGGCTGAACAGCCCCAACTTCCTCAGCCTGTTTTCATATGCCATCCAGATGGTTAAGGAAGAGGCAGATTTCTCAGACATGTTTCTAGCACAAAAGATAAATTAAGAAAGGAGGTGATGAATACTGGAGACCCAGCCGTTAGCACAGACAACATGAGGTCTAGGGTGACCAGGGATGTGGGACTCAAGGTTATACCCTAGAATGTTAGAATGTCTTAAGCTCTAAGCATTAGGGTGGGTTTGGGCATGCCAGTGCTGATCAGCCATAGTCTTAAATAGACTGAGAGGAGAAAAGGCTCTTAAATTCTGGCAGCTTTCTCCTATATAGAAAGACAGACTGAAGATGGAGTTATTTTTTAATGCAGAATGAATTAGGGAAGTGTCAATGTACTGAAATGTTGTATGGTAATGAAAGGTATATGGAAAAAATTAACTATAAGGATTTGAAATACTTTCAAATCTACCATAGAAGGCTTTAGTGAGCATAGTTAAAGCCAAGCATGGTGTCGAGCTATGTCACCTGAAGGAGATGAGGAGGGAGGTGAGGTTACTGACGTCTATTGCTGGTGAGCAATGTTTGACAATAAGGGATTGTGGCAGAGGTATTTTTGAAGTTAGGGTACAAGTACTTCAGATCCCAGAAGAAATTGCAGTTGGCAGCTGATGTGGACTTTGAAGACCGAATGAGACACAATTAAAAGAGCTGCGTTTAAAATGTTCAGCTTCCCTACCTAGTGTGATACCCAGTGACTTTGAAGGCCCTGATCGTGTTGTGCCTTGGAAACAGGACTCATGTGGAGCAGAAAACATCTTCTCAGTGAAACTAGTCAAAATTGGTGAATGATGTGGGTTCAGTTAGAATTCAGGTGTTTTAACTGATGTCTCATTAGTGCACGCAAAGTGTTTGAGAGAAAATGATCATGTGGTTTACTTTTTGTTTGTGTTTTTTGGTTTTAAACATTTTCATCAGGTTACAGACCTGTACTCGTGATGTGTGAGAAACTGCTCAGGTATCTCCTTCCCTGAGCCCCAGTTCCTCGCTGAGAAACTCACTGACTCTGCATCCCAGGAGTGCTTTGGGGCACAGTCATTAGAGTTTGCATGTCCTTCATATCTTGTTGATAGCAACCTCTAGTAGAAATAAATAGGCTTCCCAAACTCCATGGAAATAATTGCATGCTTAAAACAGTAAAGGTACTTCACTGAGAAGCGCAGTGTGTATTGCAGGGAAGAGTGAGAACAAAATTAAATGTAAAAATATATGAAATTGGAACTATTGGTAATATTCAGCATCTCTGGAGTATGATGAAAAGAGAAAGAAGAAGATAATAATGGCTTTGCACGGTGGAGTATTTGTTTCCCATAGTTGGATTTTCCATGTACAGAACGGAAGACATGGAAGCAGTAGAGGCAGATTGCAGTATGAAAGCTGGGGGAAGGAAGAGGAAGGTCAGGCGGAATTGAAAATGCCAGGATTAACTAATGTTGTGAGGAGGGAAGGAGTGGATATATATAGTGCTGTGAAAAACCACCCCGGAAGTGGGAGAGAGCATTAGATCATTAATGATTGCGTTATATTTGATAAATGTATTGCTGAGGAGGAAAAGAACAGAAGTTGGGAAATCAAATCTATGAGCTGCCCTGATCACAATCTCTTGTGGGCTGAGTTTTGTAGGTGAGGTTTGCTGTGGGTTGAATGTGATGGGGTTTTAATCTTGTAGATTGAGGGTATTTTGGTTTGTTTTCCCTGTGGCTGGAACATGGGAAATCCAGATAACTTTTAATACATAATATTTCACTTGTGACTGCTGCTGCTTGGTGTCATGACACTGGTGGAGCTCAGTTCCCACCCTTGACCAGCAGCATCAGCCTCCATATGTTCCTATTATCATGGTGAATTGGGCATTCCTGATTTCGCACGGTCTGCCAGATGCTGGTTTTACAGAGGCAGTCTCTTCCTCTCTCGATCAAGTTATTAGTGTCATTGTGCCTTAGGGAAGAGGAGCCCAGTTTGGAATGGACACCTGTGCATCCTGACAGCGCACACTGAAGTACTGCACAGTTAACACATTAAACATACTCATGTTGGCTGTCCCTTAGGAATCACTCTGATTCCCAAGCTGGCACTTCTGTCATAACTCACTTATGGAATCATAAATAAACAATTGACATAGGCCAAGGAACTTCAAAGCAATCAGTGCAGTCATAATAGGTTCTAGCTTGATAAATAAACCATACTGATGTAGTCTAAAGGATTCTTAACTTTTTTCCTCCTTCTGTCTTAGATCAAAGCTGCTTCCTTGAACTGCAGCCTGGCAACTCACCCTAACCCCTTTATTCCCCCAGATCCCCTGCTAATCTCTCATTACAATCATCATCACCTACAGCACTGGTCTCTTTGCAAGGTGTACTCTTATCTCCTCTATCAATTGGATCCTCATACACCTTTGCATGCAGAGTAGTTCTTTGGAGAATGGTTCTTAGCCAGCATATTTTTTTCAATGGAATTGACACACATAGCCTGGCTTCTTAGGTTATGAAAATCACTTTTATGTTGGTCATAAGTTATATCTATTTTGTGTGCTCTTTTACTGGCCTGCATTACAGCTTTGTACCTACACAGTGGGCCCTTGTTCCCAGCAAGGCTGATATACAGTGAGGTGGTGGCTGAGATAGTGTTGCTAGTACAGCTTGAAAGGATTGCTGAGGCCTTTCCCCCAGACCATTTACTACTCTTAGAAGCAGCTGGTTGATGCATCTCACTTTCACTGAGCCCTGGGCTCTCTCTAAGGTATCCCACCCTTTCAGTACCAGACTGAAAACATCATGGGACCATCTGAATGTCTTGTGAATCAGTACAAGCCTTGCAATAAGCTTGCTCTGGGTCAAGACCTCATGTGTGTGCCATCCTTTTTTTTGGGTGTGTGGTCTGTGTCAGTAACAAACTGAACAAAGGAGGGGAGCAGGTGCCTACACTCTGCCTCTGCTCATGCTCTGTAGCCATTGCAGGGGATCATAGAACAGTAGAATGGTTTGGGTTGGAAAGGACCTTAAGATCATCCAGTTCCAACCCACTGCCATGGGCAAGGACACCTCACACTGGACCATGTCGCCCAAGGGTCTGTCCAGCCCAGTCTTGAACACTGCCAGGGAGGGAGCATTCACCACTTCTCTGGGCAACCCATTCCAGTGCCTCACCACCCTCACAGTAAAGCACTTCCTCCATATATCTAACCTGAACTGCCCCTGTCTAACTATAAAATACAGTGAGTCACATCTCTGAAATAGTTCCACTTAATGATATATAGGGCTCACATTCACAAATTAACAGCTTTTCTCCTTTATCCCCAGCAGTGGCACAGCATTAGCTCCAAGGAAAAGGTGCTTTTTGCTCCTGTGTTGCAGTGCTGAATCCAGCACTGCCTCTAGGATGGTGAGTGGGGTGAAGGTGAAAGTGGGAAGATGCAGCAGGTGCAAGCAGGCTCCTGCTGTGAGCATTTAAATGCTGACCTGTGAGGAGTGTCAGGAGCTGGGAATCCAACAGAACCTGGACCCTGAGAGCTTAAGGAGATCTGATGTGTTATAAATAAACTTATTGTGCGTGTACATGGGAGAGTGACAGGGTTTTGCATGAGAAGATGTGACTTTGAGAACTCCCATGTGATGCCCAGGTGCTGGTGCACACCCCATATCACTGTGCTGCCTCTTGTCCAGAGGAGGAAGTGGCTAGAAGAAACCAAGTAAAACTGCCCTCCTAACCCCAAATAAACAGGGGAGGAGAAGTCACGGATGTTGGTTCCCTAACAGCTGCCTTTACTTTGAATGCTGTTGGGGAAGACAAAGTCTCTAGTTTTGGATTAACAAAAAGAGCCCAGTCTGTGGGGAGCTGATCTCTTCAGATGCACCCTGGCCTGGCACAGGAGACCCATGTCAGAATAGTGCTGAGCACGTGCCTGGGCCTTTGGCTCAGCATTGTTTGATAACTGTTTTAGAGTTTTGCACCTCTTGTTGCCAACAACTCAGAGTCTGAAGCTGGCTTCCATGGAAAGGAATCTTTATGCATGCTCATGTTTGATTCAAGCGCTCGTTCTTACTGCATGTGGTGCAAGAAGGCAAGCTTTAAAGTCAATTCTCTACTCCGTTAGCATCCTCAAAGGATGTCTCTGGTCACATCAGAGGCAGTCTGCTCTTTTATAGTATTGTTATTGATTTGGTTTAAAGCTTCCTAGTGTATGAAATGATCTGTCACCCTCTGCAGAGACTTGTCAGGGCACTGTCTGTGTACCTGCCTCTAACTGGAGTAACAAAGAAGATTCTTTGCTGCTGGCTGCCTCTGCTTCCCACTTGGCTTAGGGAGAAGTGGTTTGCTCAATATTTGTGGTCCATTTGGTCCTTGGCCTCTTTGTGCTGCTGTTCAGGATGGCAGTTAATCTGAAGGCATGCACTTCTCTATTAGATCCTAGAGCAATGCCATCAGCTGGTTTCATGTGGGCCACCAAGCAGCTGTCAAGCAATAATGTTTATTGCATTTTTACTTCATACCCTTTACTTTGTGGCTGATCACTGTGGCTTATATAAAACTAATAAAATTGGCAACATTTTAAACTATTGTGGAAGGCAGTAAGTGAAATGTGGGCATGAGAGCAGAGAGTTTCTAGCCAACAGCTTTCATACAGTCATTGAGAACACAGAGGAAAGAGATACAGTGAAATGAACTGCAAATAAGGGTGTGTTTTTTGTTTAGATTTCAGACAGGAACCTTGGAAATTTCCCTTGTCATGTAAGGAGGTGATGGTTAGTAGCTCATTGTTAATTCATGTATTTTACCTTGTTGTTAAGGATGCTGTACTTTCTGTCTGCCCTTGCACACTGACCTCTGGATAGGAATAACTCTCAGGATGATAAGCAGTAAGACACAGTGTCATATTTGTGCAGTTCCTCATGGGGTTTGTATTTGTTTAACCAGTGAGCTGAATAGTTTGAACCCAGTGCTGGCTAAATGCTCCCACATGATAAAGTTACTGTATTTGCCCTATAATACTTCCTGGTAAGGAAGTGGATAAAGTGAAAGCAGGATTAGTCTGGTTGATCTGGGAGCTGTGCTGTGGCACTGAGCCTGTCTGAGCACACCATGGCTCACTCTAGCAAATCTCCTCAGCATGTGCCTGGCCATAAGCAGGGGTATGACTCTGATGGAGCCCGTGGACCCTGCTCTGCTTAGGATGAAGTGCTCTGTTGGACTTGATCCACAGGCTTCATTTTGATCACTTACAATTAAGTAAATCAAGCCTTTCCCCATGGAATTTAATGGGATCAGTCCTGAAGTAACAGCAGAGTGAAGTCTTGCATGCTGGCGTATTGCATGCTTTATACATTCCATTTTTCTCCTCTTTCTGGTTCTTTAGTCTTTTTCATGTGCCTTGCTTCACGAATGCATTCCTTTAAATGCGTCATGGATCAAAACTGTAAAATACCATCTGTCAACATGGGTGAAATCTGTAATCCCTATGCTGTTCAGGTAAGCAGCAAATTGGCATTCATCTGTTTAGAAACGGGGCACTTAGCCATCAACTAATGTTATGGATTTCACCTCTTTTATTCCTCTCCAGATTATTTAATTACATAATGTATGCCCTAATAGTTGCTGTACAGTTTATAAGTAACTTGCTTCCTAGAAGCCATGTCTAGGCAGGGAGCTCAAGATGACATAATGTAGGATTAAATCATAGTATTATGTTGTAGTGCAGAAGGCAGGTGACAGCAGTATACCAATGATGCTGTCCAGCTAAAACACATCCAGGCACAGCAACAGGAGTGGTACAGGGTCCGTGTGAATGGGACTTTCTTCCCATGTGGTCTCTGAAGCTAAATTCTTCCTGCTGTCTATTGGATAGATCTGGGAGGACAGAGCTTTCCTAGCCACTAAATCCAGACTGAATTTATCCCAGTGTCACTGAGCTCTGCTGTTTATTAGTGCCTTGTGATTGTGCTTAGCTTAGTCTGGTATTCCTGTCAGTCAGTACTGCTAATATTTGCCAAATGAAAACTGTTTTGACTCTCTTTTTGCCTTGGTCAGCACCAGCTCTTTAGATCAACACTTCATTGCCTTAAATAAGCATCCAGGACTTTGTGGTTGGCTTTGCTTGTTTCATTTTAATTCTGCTTTGGAACTGTTTGTACCTAAGCTCGCTGTGAGGCAGCGTGGGGTCTTGCTGCCTTTGCTCAGAAATGCAGGTTGGCTGAACTCAGCTAGAAAAGGTTTTTGTCACCGGAGAGTGGAAAGGTGAAGAGAGGTGCTGGAGAAATGCAGTTAACACTTCAGTGCAGTGCTTCCAGCCCAGCTGTTAGCATGTGTTAGGGATGTGAAAAAGCAAGTAGAATATAAACAAGACACTTTTGTGATATTCAGAGTGAAACAAAAAGCAGCACAAACGTTAAGATGTGGTCAGGTAAATGACAAGCTAAAATCACTTCCCTTACAGATATGTACAAGTTCTATGAAACACAACAAAGACTCCTTTTTCATTAAGGAATACTTATTTCTTTAGATAGGGAAAGCCTTACAGAATGGTGCTGTGTCTGATTCCATAAGGGCTGCAAGGTCCTGCTTTGACAACTGGGAAAACTGAACCCCAATCCTCAATAAAAATGTACAAGGAAAACCAGAGTGGAGACACAGATGTGCTTTGTCTTGACAAACGTGTGCAGGCACTGTCCCTGCTCCAGGACTGTCTGCTGTCACTGCGTGCCATGGAGTAATATGTTTGCTATCAAACTAAAGCGGCTGGAGTGGCAGAGCCTTTGGGCTCATTATCCTTTGCAGACAATGCAGTGTGACAGTGAAATGGCTGATGAAATCTAATGCTGTCTTTTCAGTTAAAAAGCACTGTGATGATTACAGCCATTAATTTCCTGGAGGCAGCTGAGTGGCAGGGATTAAGGAGAGCCAGGCAACTGTGCTAAATCTAATGACCAGATTGTACTTGCTTGTGGAGGCACTTACCTCCTGAGCAGCCAGAGCAGCTCTGGCCCAGGCCTATGGGGTTTGTGGTGGCCACTTTGTTTATCAGTTGAGGTTTGAGATACAATAACTATTTCCCTTTGAATTAGGTTAACAGCACAGGATGATGTGTGTGAATGAATGTGCATGGTCACACATCAAAAGCAGTGGGACCAGCAGGTCAAGGGAGGGTATTCTCTCCCTCTACTCTGCTCTTGTGAGTCCTGTGTTCAGCTCTGGGGCCCCAGTACAAGAAGGATGTGGAGCTGCTTCAGTGGGTCCGGAGGAAGCCATGGAGCTGCTGCGAGGGCTGGAGCAGCTCTGCTCTGGAGCCAGGCTGAGAGAGCTGGGCTGGGGCAGCCTGGACAAGAGAAGGCTCCTGAAGGGGAGACCTGAGAGCAGCTCCAGTGCCTAAAGGGGCTGCAGGGGACCTGGAGAGGGGCTTGGGACAAGGGCCTGTAGGGACAGGACAAGGGGAATGGCTTTAACCTGACAGAACAGGGGAGATTTAGATTAGATCTCTCTCTGTATATGTGTGTGTGTATATATATATGTATACATACACAAAAATGGAAGAAGTTCTTCCCTGTGAGGGTGCTGAGGCACTGGCACAGGGTGCCCAGAGGAGCTGTGGCTGCCCCGTCCCTGGCAGTGTTCAAGGCCAGGTTGGACACAGGGGCTTGGAGCAAGCTGCTCCAGTGGAAGGGGTCCCTGCCGTGGCAGGGGTTGGAGCTGGATGAGCTTTAATGCCCCTTCCAACCCAAACTGGATTCTTTGATTCTGGCTGGCTATTACTGTGTACACTTCTATGCATGCAAGTGTTGAAGTTTCCCTGGGCCTTTGATGCTTGTATTGTTCTGCAGCCCAGAGAATGCTGCCCCTGTGTGATTTGTGGTAACTGTTTCTTATGTGAAAGTGTCTCCTGTCTTTTCTGGGCAGCTGCAAGGTTTAATAATAAACATTAGTGGCCATTAGAAGTCTGAAGAGCAGCTGAAGGTCTGCAGGGCAATCGTGTGGTGGGTTGGGGCTTCATAACATGCACCTGCAGGCAAGACGGAAGGTTTCCTGCATTTGGTTGCAGACATGGAGCTGTGCAGTTGGAGGCCATTGTTGGAAGGGTTGTAGGTAAATTATAGTAGTTTACAGCATGTTCTTTCCTTGGTGCAGATTTTCCTCTCCATTAATTCATCTGCTTTAGGATGTACTGCAAATAGCACCATATACAGAAATGATCAGAACTGGACATTCCCCCGTCACTGGAAACCAGTATGTGAACCTTTAGGTACCTAAAGACCTGAATGACAGCCTCTCTGTTGATCATCCTCTGCCAAGTTCCCTATGAATGTTCCTTGGAATCCACCTCTGTCATTGTTTCTTTGCAAGATGGTTGCACATAGTGCCTCTTAGCGTTGGAACAATTCAGTCTTTGGTGATTTTAAAGATATTTATGCATTCCAGTGGAGATTTGTGTTAATCCCCATCTAGCCCTACCAGGGTGTGCTCTCATGAGCCAGCGCTGACATCTCCAAACAGCTAAGGCTTTGCATAGTTGCTGTAGTCATCTGGTGCTGCCATGCTATCAGTCAGGGGGTTGCTGACAGCTGAAATAAATGCTGTCCATCTAATTAGTATGGGTAGCAGCAGAAGGTTTTAATTATATGGTTAAATACACAGAAATAGAGGATTGTCATGTGGACTCAATCTACTGGCCCTTTGTGGCTGACATCCTGCCTCCAGCAGTAGCCAGTGCTGGATGTATGAGTGCATAGCATGTTTCTTTTTGGATGGAGAGTGATATGCACAGGCTGTTACACAGTCACTGAAGGTCTCTGGAAACTGTGAGATGCTGTTGCTCCTTTGGATACTTGCACACAAAATTCAGCACCGTGAGGGTACAAGGAGATTTCTGGGTTCCTGCAAGGTGTGAATTCCAGCCACTCAGTGAGTGTGTATCAGAGCGTGTTGTAATCTGAGTTAAACAAGTGTGGGTGTTATCTTACTTTTCATTGTGAGTGCTGATAAAGGATTTAGAGATCCCACTGGACGGAGAGATAAGCCTAACAGGAATTTTCCTGATTGCTCGTTACTCTTTTGACACTAACTAAATTGAAAGGGGGAGGAGGGTGGAAAGACAGGGCTCTAATAGTTTTAGACTGGATTGGTTTAGATGTGGTTGAGGGGGGTTATTTCCCCCACTTTTGGACGTTGTTTAGGACTTGAGATAACTGTGTGTGAGACACACTGGAGGCTAATAGATTTATGGGTGAATTAAATGCTATATTTTCACAGGTGGGGGAATAAACATCACCTTCCCAAGCTCCTGTCCCCAGTGTGCTAAGCTCACACCTAGGCCCACAGCACCCTCACTTGGGCTGCGGCAGTTACTCTGGGGCAGTGTTAGAACTGGATCCCCACAGTGACAGGGGTTTGGGGTTGATTTGTTTTCTTTTTAATGAAACAGCGCTGCAGAAAATGGAGCAATGTAAAGCCAGACCACACCTTTTGCTGCGTGAGTTTATGTGAGATCTTGATAACTGTATTTGGTGTGTGGTTAGGTTGTGTAAATGAAAATCATCCAGTTCTGCAAGGGACATACTGATTTAACAGGCTAAGGTAAGAGGAGAGGTAGCATTTAGGAGTCATAGTTTGCAGTCTGAGAATAAAGGAGTAAAAGCATTTGCTATATTGATACACATCAGTCTTCCCAAGGATAGTGACTTTTCCTAGGCAGTCTGCGCTATACATACAGGCATTGTCCACTTTGTTATTCTGCTGGATGTTAACAGAAGCTCATGAAATACATGTATAAGTTTGAAGTTTCATATGCGGTTTGCATACAGCTCTCCTGCATTCCTTCACTGGAAGGGAGTGGTGAGAATGAGAATATAGTGGAGGTAGCTGGATATTCTTATTCACAGCCTTTTGCAGCTGTAATTCACAAAAGCTATAGAAACTGTTCACTTCTCAATTTATTCTTTCTTTTATCATGTATTTTTCACAATGAGGGTGCTGAGGCGCTGGCACAGGGTGCCCAGAGAAGCTGTGGCTGCCCCATCCCTGGCAGTGTTCAAGGCCAGGTTGGACACAGGGGCTTGGAGCAAGCTGCTCTAGTGGAAGGGGTCCCTGCCCATGGCAGGAGGTTGAATCTAGATGGTCTTTAAGGTCCTTTCCAACCCAAACCATTCTGTCATTCTGTTCTCCTACACTTTTGTCAGGCTTGGCTTGGGGACTGTGTATCACTGCCACAGGAACTGCATTGGAGTATGGTTCTAGTAGCAGCAGTGATTGTGATGGACACTGTTGAAAACTTTGCCTTTTAAAATCCTTTCAGTTGTCCTAGTTTATCTACCTAGACCCACATACTCTCTGCATCTGCTTTAGACAGCTTTTGTTGATAAAGCAGAAGATTAGGTGTTTACCAGATAGACTTAAGGAAAATAGTCTCTTATGTGTTTGTGTTTTGGTCTTCACTGAAGAACTTGAGTCATTAAGGGCTTGAAACCTGTCATGGCTTTTCTTTTGTGTTGAGGATGTGCTTTTAATAGCCCCATTAAAATTCTGCCAGGCATGAATCTCTGTGCAAATCTCTGTTTAGCTTCCATCCTGGAATTGTAATTTTTCTGTCTGATTCTTTTTTTGTTTTCTTTCCAAAACCTGAGAATAATCTTCAAGGATTTCTATTAAAAGCATATTGAAGGCACAGTCAGATACTTCAAAGTTTGATATTGTCAGGATTGACAATAGGAGCTGGGTTTTGCAACCTCAAATACTATTTTAATC
The DNA here is from genome assembly GCA_002631895.1 of Agapornis roseicollis. Classification (NCBI taxonomy): domain Eukaryota; kingdom Metazoa; phylum Chordata; class Aves; order Psittaciformes; family Psittacidae; genus Agapornis; species Agapornis roseicollis. The sequence goes on from NDXB01018059.1 coordinate 51,964, forward strand.
TAACTCTTTATCTGCACATTAAATATCTTGGATGTGAACTGAACCTGGAGACAGAGTTCCATGCTTTCTGGCTCCTTAAAAGGAATTGTACTTTGCCAGAATAGAGAAAATATGACAGATGATTTGGGAGGGTGGGAAGAGGGGAATAGACAGTTAGGAATTTGTGGTGACATGTACTTAAAAAACCTACACTGTGAAAGGAAACGTACCTCTAGCTTATGGTAGCGCATGTTGGGAATGAGCAAGCAGCTCATGCTTCTGGCCTGGTAATGAGATGAGCTCAAGAGCCTGACATCTTGTGAGTGGATCCAGGTTGCAAAGAAACTTTAGCAATTTGGTCAAAGTCTGTGCTCTTTTGCTAATGGTTGTTATTTAAAACCTGAAGTAGAGAATACATTGGACATGACCTTCATATAATTTTGACTTGTAATTGTTTGTGAAGGGTATGTCTAAACAAGGCTGTGTGTTGTTTGGCTTCTTTAAAGCGCAATGTCTGTTTCTTCTTGAGAAGCAGAGAAGCAGCTCTTCATCAGATGTTCTGCAATGCCTGCTAGAGGGTATCATTTACTACCAACAGGAGCAATTATTTGCTGTACCTCCCACTGCAAGTGGGAAGGAAGGGACTACTAAAAATCTTGAAGCAAAATCAGGTACAGCTGCACAGCGGATGCTGTTGCCTATTGATTACAGGTAGTACAGACCTGATTCTGTTATTAACGTTTCTTTCCTTCCAGTGTGATTACTCTGATTCCCCTGTAACTTTTTATATCACTGTAGTTGAGAACAAGATTAGGCCCCCTGTGTTTAGTGATGAAATAATGATTCCAGAATACAGCTTTTTAGCTCTGCTGGTATCCCCGCAGTTATCTGTATTCCGGTTGTTTAGGCATTCCCATTGCTTTAGCATGTGTTTCTGTGCATCCCCTGTTGCTGCTGTACTGTGAGACTGGACCACACCAAAATGCACCTTTCAGTTGCGCCTGCTCCAGGAGCTGCTGATGCATCTATGGCACAATGAGGGTGTCTCATCTGCACTCATATTAAAAGAGCATCTCTAGCTGTGCATGATGCATGCTTAAGTGTCAAACCTGGCTGCCAACAACAATTGGCTTTGTCTTTCTTAGTTCTATTGTTGGTTACAGGTTAATTTGTATATTGTATCTACTATTATTATTCATTTGTTCCACACCATATTTAATTTTCACATGGGATAATAGAAGTAATAAATCTTGCTAAGAGAAATATTTCCATGGCAGGAGAGCTGAAGCATCAGGATGGACTCAGACTGCAGGAGCATTTTCGTAGCACTTAGGTTGTCTATCTATTCTGCTGTGTTCTGAAGCAGCAAGGGAGGAATTCCCCCTCAGCAAATGATGCCTGGTCACAGAGCTTTGATTTTTGAGGTGGATTTTGTTCATACTCTGCTGTGTGTGTGGTCAGATGATTTGGATTTGGGTTGGGAAAGCAGCTTAATGGTGATTTGAGCTGTGAGTCAGGGATCACATGTCTGTGGGGCTGGAGTGTGTCTGAGCAGCTGGAAGTGTGTGGTGTGGGAAGGGGTCAGGTGAACTCTATAGAGGAGAAGACACTTCATACAAGTGGAAGTGAGCAACTCTGCCAGCGCAGGAGCAGCCGAGGCAAAGTTGCCAGGTGCAGGCAGAGTGAATACAGATTGCATAAACCAAGCTTAGCATTATCAAAGATAACACTGTGGAAGGTGAGGAGGAGAGAAGAGGTTGGGGCTTTTGCATGTCCCCATTGAGATGCTCTGTAGAAGGCTAGAGAGCTGGGGTGGAGCATTAGGAAAGATGGGGATGTGGGGTTAAATTGGATCCCTGTGATTTGCAGGGAGGCAGAGGCATAGGTCCTGGAGATCAAGGGGCTTTGTGAAAGAGCACGAAGGAAAAAAACTTGAAAAGGAATGGTAATCTTTTGAACATTGGCGTTAATCTGAAACCAGCCTTCCTGAGCGAGGCTCACTTTTTATGACCGCTTGGCTTCAGAGTGAGTATAATTAAACCTCTGTTCCTCAGAGAAACCACCAGGGTTTGTGTTGTGTCATGGAAAGCCATCCACTGTGCCCAGTACGGAGTCCTCACATTGGTTGTAATGTCTAATCAGTCACTTCATAAACCATAAACTTCGGAGGGTCTCCTGTTGTGTTATACCTCCCTTACTCTGTCCTGCAGGCCTGTCTGCTGGTTCTTGCTTTTGCTATGTTGCACTCCCTTTTGTGGGGCAGAGAAGAGAGGGAGAGTGGGTTTTTTTTTGCTTGCCTCATGAAGCAGTATTACCCCATCCCATTGCCTTGCTTTGTTATATGGAGAATAAAGCAGGTGATGGTTGCTTTCCTCACTTCTCAGAGCAGAGGACAGCTGGGCTTGCCTTTCCCCAGTAGCTGGGATTTGAAATCCGCACCTTTCACACTATTTTAAGTGACTTGATGACAACTAAGCCCAGGTACCACAGTGAAGGATGTGAGCATGCCTCCTCAAAACCCACTTGTGTGGCTGAATTGCAATTCCTTCTGCTGTTTTAGGTGCCATCCAGACTTCATGAAATCATGCCATGAGAGTGCTTATGAGGTAGAAATTGTCAGCTTGCTGTGAAGTTTCACTGCAAGTAGAAATAATAGGGTAAAAATGTATTATTAATACAGAGATTCCTGGATACAAATGGAAACCATTTGACAGATTTCAAGTGTGCTATGAATTTCAGGTAAAGAGGAGAAAACTGCCAGGAAGGGAGAAGGGGGGGAGACTTACATGAATCAAAGAGACATCACAGGTTGTGGTAGTTAGTGTGAGATGGAATTAAAGATGTGCTCTTTGCTTCAGGTGACAATCTGGAAGATTTGTGTTAATGCATTACAGGCTTTTGTGCCACAGGCAGTGACCTCTTCCTCCTCCCAACTGCCACCTTCCTGCATGGAAGTGACAGCAGACTGCACCCCACAGGCTGACCCCACTGAAAGGGATGCAGCAGGTCTGTGGGCAGGTGAGATGAAAGAGCAGCACTGCAGCATGTGCTGGGAGAGGAGGATGGGAGCTTACTAAACATAATAGCAGGCCTTCATATGAAGAGTAAATCTAGACTGTGCCATAAGGTGCTGGTTGCCTCCCCAGTGCCCTCCATTTGGAATCTGTCCTTCGGTGATGCACATGAAATATCTAAATGACTTCTTATTACCAGTGCTGTACATGGAAAAGAGGACAATGGTTTTAACCAGGGATATGAAGACAGTCATTGTCCCATAGTACTAGCAGCAGGTGTCCTCCACCCAAGCAGGTAAAGCCCTGACTCATAGATACATCTTTCTCTTTCATTGTCATGGCAGCTCTTTACCCTTTTAATGTCTTTAAGATCACTAAAAATGCAGTGATCCCAATGAAAGTTTATTGCTATGTTCCTGGTCAGCTCTCACAAGGCCTCTTTCACCTAGTTCTCATGCTCTGCTCTTAGCTGTTGCTTTAACGTAGATCAAGATTGCATGGGGTTCTTTTTCCTTCCTGTAAATTTTGACCAGAGAATCCAGTATGAATGGAAAAACCAACCTCTTGGATGGCTGTGTTGAGTCTTTGTTGTAACATTTGAGCTGGCAGTAGTGAATGCTGAGATCTGGGTTTCTCTTTTGCTGGGCTATGGCTGTTGTCTTCACTGGAGCTTGTTCTTGATTTACCCTGCAGCAAGTGAGAAGGGCCCCCAGCCTAAGCAAAGCTGAATGAAAGCTACAGCAAGAGCGAGAAACCCGGAGAGGAAAATGCTAATTACATATTTTGACCTTGTTGCGTTAGAGATGGCATCACCCACATTAACCACTATTCATGAGCATTCCCCAGGGCCTGAATTGCTTCTGGACAAGGAGGGAAGTCTGGGGCTTTTATCGTGGCTGCCTGGTTAAGTTACAGGATGAAATATATACCATGTAATGCTTTGGGACAAATTCGGTGGCTCTTAGCTGCTATTTGTCTTGTGTAGCTGTAAGCAACTTCTGTAGCAGACAATAATTACAGCCCCAAGTAAAATCCAAGGCAGAGGATGGGAGTGAGCTGTCCAAAGAGAGCTGGGATGGAGCGCAGCCTCCCCTTTGTGGAGGAGGAGGGGAAGTTGGTCAGTGTATTCACAAAGGAATTTGTTCTACTCATTTGCTTTAAATGTTGGCAGGTGGCTCCGTTGTCTGTGTGCATGACTGCGAGCCAGAGCTTGTGTTGTAACGTTGTCGTGCTCAGTCATCCTTCTAAAGTGTTCTTGAGCCTCTGGCTCTTCCTCTTTGGTACCTCATACGAGGCAGGATTTCTCCCAAATGTGAGCTGGTAACAGACTGCTCATGTTCTAGGGGTAGGAAGGGAGTGGGCAGAGGCAAGTGGGAAAGAGGCATTTTATGAAGGAAGGTGAGAACAAGTTATTTTCTGTAAACCTTCTTAGCTTAAATGGGTGCTGTATTTGAGAGAGGTAGAACTTAGTGCCTGGACCTGAACATGGCTGGCATCCTTTGACTGACTCAATATATGTTACACCTTCCCTTCTTGGGGCAAGTGGCCTACCTACTATGAATCTGTTAGAAATAAGTCCAGTCTGTCACAAGGTGTGTTTGGTTGCCTAATCTGGTGGGGTTTTTTTTTCCTGTGAAAACAAGACTTGCATATGCTCACTCTTGGCATGTAAGTGTCTCGCTTCTTTTATTTGTGAACTGATTTCAGTGGCATTTGAATGAGGGATGGAGGTCTCAAGGCGATAAGGAAGTAGGTCTCCTGCTTCTATCTTTTTTCAGTTTCTTGGGTTTTGACGGGGGTTTTGAGAAAGGGTCTTGCATAAGTGTATAAGATGCCACAGAATCTGCACAGAGGAGTCATGTTCTGGTCTCAAACCCCGCTTCTTTCATCTCTTGAACATAATCTACACCAAATGCTTTGAAAACTGAGCTTCAAGGAGGGCAGGAAATTAATTTGCTTTCCATGACTGAAACCGAAGTTCTTGTTCCTGGGGACCAATTCATAGAATTGTAGAATGGTTTGGGTTGGAAAGGACTTTAAGATCACAGAATCACAGAATCCTAAGGGTTGGAAGGGACCTCGACAGCTCATTCAGTCCAGCCCCCCTGCGAGAGCAGGGTAACCTAAATTACATCACACAGGAACTTGTCCGGGCGGGCCTTGAATATCTCCAACGTAGGAGACTCCACAACCCCCCTGGGCAACCTCTTCCAGTGCTCTGGCACTCTCACAGTAAAGGAGTTCCTCCTGATGTTCACATGGAACCTCCTATGCTCCAGTTTACACCCATTGCCCCTTGTCCTAGCACTGGACATCACTGAAAAGAACCTGGCTCCATCATCCTGACACTCACCCTTTACATCTTTGTAAACATTGATGAGGTCACCCCTCAGCCTCCTCTTCTCCAAGCTAAAGAGACCCAGCTCCCTCAGCCTCTCCTCATAAGGGAGATGTTCCACTCCCTTCATCATCTTCATGGCTCTGTGCTGGACTCTTTCAAGCAATTCCCTGTCCTTCTTGAACTGAGGGGCCCAGAACTGGACACAAGATTCCAGATGTGGCCTCACCAAGGCAGAGTAGAGGGGGAGGAGAACCTCTCTTGACCTACTACCCACACCCTTTCTAATGCACCCTAGGATGCCATTGGCCTTCTTGGCCAC
>NDXB01018059.1:57642-81682 GCA_002631895.1 Agapornis roseicollis
ACCTACTACCCCTTTCTAATGCACCCTAGGATGCCATTGGCCTTCTTGGCCACCAGGGCACATTGCTGGCTCATGGTCATCCTCCCATTCACCAGGACCCCCAGGTCCCTTTCCCCTTCACTGCATTCCAGCAGGTCAACCCCCAACCTATACTGGTACATCCAGTTCCAAACCCCCTGCCATAAGCAGGGACACCTCACACTAAACCATGCCACGCAAGGCTTTGTCCAACCTGGCCTTGAACACTGCCAGGGATGGAGCACTCACAACCTCCCTGGCCAACCCATTCCAGTGCCTCACCACCTTCACAGGAAAGAATTTCTTCCTTAGATCCAATCTAAACCTCCCCTGTTTCAGTTTGACCCCGTTCCCCCTTGTCCTGTCACTACAGTCCCTAATGAAGAGTCCCTCCCCAGCATCCCTAGAGGCCCCCTTCAGATATTGGAAGTCTGCTCTGAGGTCTCCATGCAGCCTTCTCTTCTCCAGCCTGAACAGCCCCAACTTTCCCAGCCTATCTGCATACAGGAGATGCTCCAGTCCCTGATCATCCTCGTGACCTCCTCTGGACTTGTTCCAACATCTCCATGTCCTTTTTATGTTGAGGACACCAGAACTGCACACAATGCTCCAGGTGAGGTCTCACGAGAACAGAGATGTCCCAGTGGTGAGCAGTTGTCTTTACTCCAGTGAGACACAAGGTCATTCTGCAGTAAGGAATGAGAGACTTCACCATGGTGGTCAGTCTTTCAGCTGTGCTTCCACAAACTGGATGAGCAAACCAGGTAGTAACACACAGATTGGGATACTGGGCTTCCCTCTTTGGCATTGCCTGTTTAAGCTTCCCAGATTTCGGAAAAGAAACACACATACAATATTATTATGTAGTGTATATATAGAGATTAGATCTGACTTTCAGGTGTTAGCCTTCCCTGTTTAATTTCCATACATTAACTGCACATTGTCCATCTCTGCATTCTGACAGTGTCATGGGGTAGCCTTTTGTAAAGGTACTGATGCTGTATTTCCTGTGTGTGGAACAATTTGCCTCCATGTGCACCCTCATCTAATTCATCATCAGTTCATCATTTTCTAAGACTGTATTTTGTATTATGTTGGTTTAAACCTGCACCAAGCACAGTCTAAGCTATTGCCTCATTTTTATTTATTTAAGTCCCATGCTGCCAACTTGACCTATTTTTTCCATTCTACCGACTGTTCAAATCTCACAGATTAATTAGTCAAGGAAGGCACAGCTGATCCTGGAGCGAAATCCATACCCACCCATTCTGCTTCTCTCTGATCCAACCCTCTTGGTTTGTTTCCCCTCATTCTGGGATGTAGGCTGTCAGTATTGCACTGTGCTGTAATAGACCTGACTAGCCATTATCATTAGCAGTGGGTACCAGCTTAAAAACCCAGTCATCAAAGAACAAAAATGCTGGCAGCTAAATTGAGAGATCCAGCCAGGAGGAAAACAACCCGGAGCATCAGCCAGACGGCTGCTACTCCCTGTACAGAAGAGGAGGACCACGCAAGACAAGTCAGCAAAATGCAGTCTGACATTTAAAAGCAACTGTTCTGTTCTGTTTGAGAGTGTTGTTAAAAAAGCCCAGCCCAATGCAAATTGCTGTAAGGATGCCTTAAAATGACCACAAGCAGGCTGAATCCCCCTTTCCTCTGTGTATGTGTGTGTATACATATATATATGTGGGCACCCAGTTAGATGATGTATTGTATGGGAGCTGTGTCCCTTATTTATTAGAACACTAGGATGTCTTTAGGCTTGCTTGATCAAACCTTGGCAGGTCCTGTTACACCTGAGAGTGTCATTTTTGTCCACATCCTACTGAATTTAGTTCCTTCTCTTCTCTTTCCTCTTCCCCACTCCCAAAAATGTTATTAACTAGAGCATTAAATGCTGGCCTCCAGCAGTGCCTCTCCATATGTTTATGACAAATGTTTCCTCCATAGAGGGAGGATGTATGTGTGTGAGAAAGCATGCAGATATAATGGAGCAGCTCCCAGATCCAGCTTCCCTGGGAGGCGAAACTCAGGCACTCACAAATGCTTATCAGTTCAAGTAATTCAGATGGAAACAGATTGTAACATCTCCTGATGCACCTTTCACCCGTGGCGAGGAGAGGACTGCGAGCACCATGACCAGATTTTTCTCCCTTGTGATGCGTGAAGCTTGGCCTGTCTCCTGGGGGAGCACAGGCTGTTATTCAGCATGGCAGAAGCTGCTTTATCAAGCAGGTCAGACTTTAAAGCCAGTCGAACTGACTTGCCCCTCTCCACTCTTCTTTCAATCCAAATTTCGTGCATAAAAAGTGTGTTTTATCAAGCCATGACTTGCTCCCTTTGTAAGCGGTCAGGAGGGTGTCAGAGCATCTGCCTTCAGCATTTCTGAGCATCTTTGCTGCTGGCTGGTGCAGTGTGGAGGGCTGTGAGGTTATGTACCTGCTGCTAGCCCTGAGCTGCAGTGTTCCCAGAAAATAGCACTTCCACGTAGGAGGCAGGGTTAGAGATGCTGTTGAAAGTGACTCTTGTAATGCAATTCCCATGCTTATCAGGTGGAACTGGTATCATTGCATTGTTCCTCTAGTGTCAGTTCTTTGTACTGTTTGGGTAGCAGCAAAGGCAGAGTTAATTGCAGCTGGTTTGAACTGAAAATAGGTAATAACATTCATCAATTCTGTCCTCCTTTTGGCTTGTAAATAATTAATAAGCTGACCCTTACTGTTATACAGATGTGTGGTGTTCTCAGTGGTATTCTTTGCAGGACTTAGTGTTTTCTCCTCAGCTCCTTCACCTTCATAATTTGTTCTATTGTGGCTGTCACGCAATGGTAAAGGTTTTGTTTCTGCTTCCTGCTCAGCAATTGAAATTTAAATGGAGAGAAGCAAAGAGAGTAACAAATAATATGCTTTGGTAGACATTTTCATAAGGAATAATTGTTTGAACAAAAAGCTTTCAGGGTGTTTGTGGAAATGCTATTGGAGCGTTTATGAATAATGGAACACGAGTGACTGTTGCACACTGAACTGTGGCCTTTTGGATTATGCAAATATTTGTGGCCCTAATTGTGTATATTGTGCCATCTCCTGAATCATCTCCTCACTATTGCAAGGAGAAGAGTGGAAGCAAGAAAATCTGCTTTTCCTCCTTTGTTGGTTTGAAAGTAGTTGTCAAAAATAGAGAAAACAGTTAAAATTGAATGTTAGATGTTGAAATTAAAAGCATTTTATGAAATTGGGAGAACCACACTTCCTGATTTTACACACTGGTGTAGCTTAAATTTGTGTTGTTTGACTTCAGGGTGAGAGAATGAAATGCGTCGCCTGTGCATAGACCACATGTAGGATGCTTCAGTTGAAATGATTGGCTTGGTATAGTTGTAAATGATGGAAAGTCCAGACCTTGATGAAACATCACAGTTTTAGCAACACGCCTTTGGCAAAGCTCCAGTAGGTAATACATTGGCCATAAGTTAGGTAAGTCATTTTGAAGACGTTAAGTAAAAATAACTGTACTGCAAGATACCCGCTTTTGTGTGGCAGTTTTTAGATATGTTACAGTGAAGCCACTTTCTTGTTCCAAACACACTGAAAGATGAGGCAAAATGTAATCCAAAGCTTCAAACATGCCTTTTGTTGTATTTCTATTTGTCTGGGCACTATGGATATGCCTATAGGTAGCCTTATTTAAGCTTTCCCTAGAAATTCCATAGTGTTATCTGGTTAGTAGTTTACAAAGGTTGTCTGGGCTTTGTTCTGGAACTGCATGGCCTAGTTCTGCCAAAGGCCTGAATTCTGCTAGGATCCATGTCCGAGGACACTGCTGCATACCTGGTACATAAGCAAATATTTGTGAGGGATTCAAGTAGTTTGAAAAGCAGAAAGAGGGGCAGTGGAGCATTGAAGAAGTGGTGCAAGATGATGCCTTTTGCTTGTGTTTGAGCTAAGGACATCCTCACTACTGTCTTCGTCAGCAGGCAGGAGTCATGTAATACTTGCTCATAGTGATTATGAGTTTTCCCTGCTGAAATCAATGGCTAATACTCTTCAGTGACTTCAGTGAAAGCAGAATGGGCCAATGTTTGGAAACTTGTGTTCTTTAAAGGGTAGTCCAGAAAGTGTAACCATATTAATTGCATCATCTCTTGAATTACTGTCAGATGTTGGCAGTTAAATATTTTCTTTATATTCACAGCATCTTTCCCCAAATGGTTTTGTCCTGCTCTCCCTCAGCATGTCACTTGGGCTGTGTTGCTCCCTTTGCATTGGTCTGCATGTATCTGAAGAGATGTAATTCAGGATGCAATGCTTTTTAAGCCTGCTTCACTCAGCTGGTTTTGTGGTTTATGGTCTGCTGCGGAGGCTTTGTCTTCTGTCCAGCCTAGTTTAATTCCAGCTCTGTTGCTTCTGCCTTTCTAACCATCATAGGGTGTATCAGTGCTGCTCTGCTTGATAATGTTTGATGGAAAGTACAGCATTTAGGACTGTTGCGTGCAGTGGCCATGGAGATGTTTTTTCATCTATTTATTTTCCAACTCGTGTTTCCTGGGCATTTTGATGTGATAGATGCTGACTTTTGCTTGAGGAGCCTGGGCACTGTTTGTGTAATCAGGGCCTGGGCTAAACAGTTGGTTAGTTTATTTTCCAGTGATTGTTTCCTGGCTGCTTTGATAGCTACATCATTGCATCTCAGTACTTAACAGTTCGTGAAGCATGTGAAATTGTGTAATAACTTCAGGATTTGTTTTCATAATATCAATTTGCAGTAGCTAGATAACTATTAATTTTCTTATTGCTTTAGTAATTGTTCTTGAAGGTTGATACCCATAGTCTGGCAGCACTAGTGGTACTTTAGCATCTGTTTCTCATTGAAGCGCGTGCCTGTTTGGCTGTTTGGGGACCTGTTCTTGCCCTGAGTTGGCATGAGCAGCCGATGGGGGAAGCACATGTGGAAGTATAAATCTTTATGAACATTTATGTTTTGAAAAGGGTTTGGGCACAGGTGAGAGCAGAGCTGTCATCTGTGTGATTGCCTGGGGTTTGCTCTTTGCTTCACGGACAGGTAATTCCCTTTTTTCTTCTTCCTTTCATCCCATCAAACCCCCAAGTTTCATTTAAAAGCTTATTGCTGCAGAACCAGCAACGCTGTTCTGAGATTCGTTAGCTCTTAGAAATGATGTTACACTTCCAGTCTGAACTTACCTTCAAACTGAAGTCACTGGAGCGGGGCACACTTGCCCGCTAGACTGAATGAGCCTTCTAATACCCCGGTTTTGTTTGCCAGGCAGGGGCTCCCAGTCAAATCGCTCTTCATATCTGCTTTGACAAGCTACAAAACCTGTTATTTCCGTAAGGCTCATAGCACGCTAAGGGATACAACGGGTTAACTTGACAGGGCCTTGTTTTTATAAACTCACGTTGGTTGTCTTAAAACTAAAATTGAATCTAGATTAGGTAGAGCTGATATGTTGACAGGTCAGTAAGCACTCGTTGTATTTAGATTATGACATAGAAGTTGCTTTCTTTTGGAATGACGTGAGTCGTCTAAGATTTAATGAAAATAAACAGGATTTTTGATTGCCCCCCCTCAACCATCTCTTAAACTCTCAAGTGCCAGTTTCATGCCTTAGAAAGTCTGAATTTAAGAACTGCTGATTAACAGCCTTGGTTTAGGTGTTAAAATTGAAGTATTTTGTTATCTTCTGCTGTGGAATGGAAACTCTTTTTGAGCACTTTCTGCATTATTACCATCACTTTAGGGTATTTTTAAATGTCTTTAGTTTTGCCTCCTGGAGAATTTCTTCTTGTATCATCCTGGTTGAGTGTTGCTTTCAAGAGTTCCTGCCCTGTATTTATTGCTGTTGATTTGCTTTTTGAGTCACCTTTTGTGGAGGCTGGGTTTATTTCTTTAAAACTTAGTCTGCATTTTCATTGACTATGAAATGAGCATCAGGTAAAATGTTCCAGCCTTTAAGTGTGAGGCAAAGATTGCAGCTCATCTTTGGTTCTGTGTCTTCTGAAGTAAGTTAATATGCATTTACTGAATTAGCAGGCATAGGGCTAAGGACCACTTTATTATCAGAAACATGCTGAGGATGGCATATATGTCCAAGGGATGCTAATAACTATTTCATTATTGTTAATTTTCCAGTGAAGTGATTTAGTAACAGACCTTCACCGCAAAGATAATTCAGCTGCTCAATTATATCTAAATTGCATGTGCATCTCCACTCTGTACACAGCCTATTAGCACTTCTGTTGGAAACAGATAAAGTTGAAACACATTTGGTAAAGGAAAGCACGTCAGAGAACAGTTCAGTTCTGCTTTCAGGGGAAAAAAGCCCCATTAACCTCTGGAATATTTTGGATGCTTTTTCTCTTCGTTGTCTGACTTGATGTGGCTTTCCCTCCCTTGTGTCACCTGGACTAGCAGGCCTGATGCTTGTTCATCTTTTCTTTGTGGGAGAGTTTCTTTGTGTGATCTATGGATTAATAAGCATTCAGTGCATTACTGACAAAGCAGCATTGCTGAATACTTAGCAACAAGCTTTTTCTCTCAAGTCTGTTTAATGAAACAGAAGTTTCTTGTTGCCATCCAATAGGTTTAAACACTATTAAAAAGGAATCCCCTCCATTTCAGTTAATCAGATTTTGTTTGCTACCCATGATAACGTAAGCTCACTGGATCTCACATGTTCATAGGGAGATGAGACCTGAATGTTTAAGAAGAAAGGTAGAAATAAATAGTGATGGTTTTGTGTGAGAACTTCCTTTGTGGTTCATAAAACCAAGAAGAGGGAGAAATAGGGTGCAGCAATACATTTTCTTCCTTTTACGGCTCATCTTCAAGCAGAATGCATGAACTATACTTGCAAATTTATACACAGTAATGTGATTGTGTTTGCACAAGGGTATAGTTATGCTTCAGAATTTATGACAGAAATTTGCTTTCTGGTTGTGTTGGGTGTATTTGTTGTTTTGGGTTGGGGGGGTTGGGTTGTTTTTTTTTTTGTTTAAAGACCTCTAGCAAGCATATCGTTTGCCAAACACTGGTGTTTTTAACTACTTCCCTGAAGAACAGCTTGGTAACTCTCCAAGGATTACCGTATTGCTGACTTAGGAATAAAAAAGAGCAAGCACAGAAAGAAATGTATTTGCAACCCAGGCAGTGAGAGAAGAACAAATCCCAAGTGCCTGTGGGAACTGCTGACACCACATTGCCCGGAAGCAGCATGTTGTTAGGTGCATTTTGGGATTGGGCTGTTGTGTGACACTGAGAACCTCTTGGGTTTGAGGGTAGAGCGGGAGTCCCTTACATCTCCAGTGGGCAGTGGGATGCAGTCAGCTCTGCCAGGCAAGGGGTACCCAGGAGGCACCTGCAGCAAGAGTTGGATTTGTCTTTCCTTTGAATGATTAATAGCTCAAGCCTCACAGATCATCATTTCTTTAACATCACACATAGTTGGTGGTGCTTTTATAGCAGGGGCTTGTCTGACACTTCTGATTTATACGACAGGCTTCCCTGTGTTCTAACATTTGCCAAAGCGTGACATTTCAGTCTGACCTTTTCTTTGTGCAGGTGATGTGTTTTTCAAGCCTTTTATTATTTATTTATTTATTAGATATACATTTTTTTTTTGTTAAAATAAGTCTGATACTATAAAATATCACAAGGGGCTTTTCAGCTTTGCACTCAGCGGAGGGACTGGATAATGTTTGCTGAAGATCGGATAACCAGGTATAGAATCAAAGAGATGAAGAGAGATACTCAGTAACTCCCTGCTCTGTAAATGAGGCTCAGATGGTAGGGCAGGAAAATAGCCCAGGAAAATATAAGCCTATATTATACCATAAATGCACAAGGGAGCTCAATTAAGGTTTTTCAGGAAATCTTGCTTGGCAGTTTGCTTCGAATGTGTGATTTTTATAAACCTAATGCTCTTTTAGAACAGTCATTTCTAAACTACTGTGTGTTTTCTAAAGAAGCATAAAATGTACTTCCTTCAGGGGGAACCTGCAAGCAAAAACTGAGAGATACATTCAGCTCATGTGAGGACTGCTCACATGAGATACTGATTTTGCTAATAGAGAAGCCTAAGTTGTGCTGGAAGTCAGTGTGTCCGATGCCAACACTGATGTATGTAGTTGTCCTGCTTTTGGGAGAGGACCAATTGTGTGCTTCTTGATCGTACCTGGTTCCTGCTGACCAGAGAAATCTCAGCACTGAATTTATTCAGGTGGGTGGTTGTTTTTACAAGCCTGTGTTTTGTAGGCAGTGCTGGGAGAAGATGGGTGTCAGAGGGACTTGCTGTGGACCTTTGGTAGCAGCAGCAATCAGGTGCTTAGCGAAGTCCAGCCACTGCTGCTTCTACTGCTGTCCATCCTGGGGGAAGTCTAAAACCCTTGTGTGGCTGAAAGCTAGAGACCTGAATTGCTTCTGCCCACACGAAGGTAGCAGTTTACGGTGCTGTTAGTCACAGAATCATAGAATAGTTAGGGTTGGAAAGGACCTTAAGATCATCCAGTTCCAACCCCTCTGCCATAAGCAGGGACACCCCACACTAAACCATGCCATGCAAGGCTTCAGAGCCCCGAGGGGTCTGTGCACACAGTGCTTGGCTCCAGCTCTTGGTAGGAGCATCTCTAGACAGTGAAGGAAGATTCTGGCTGGTTTGTTTTCCAAGGCTCTGCAGCGACTGTGTCTGTGATAGCTGCAACTGCGTGGGTTGTTTGAAGGTGATGCTGTCCTCCCTTTATAGGTTTCCTTCACCAATAGCTGGAAGAGTGGTGATGCCCTTCAAATTATTAATAACACACAGTTCTGTTATTGTAGAATTATATGGAAGCACTACTGAGTATTGTGCTAGTGTGCCTCTTGAACACAGGATGAGCGAATTGTCCAGATTTCTGACCTCTGTACTAAGTTCCTGAGGTCACATAGGTCTTGACACAAACGAGAAGTACATACGCATCTGGATGCTAACATGTTTGTTGATACATGTTCTTAAAAAGGAGGTGGCCGCATCCCTTAACTCTTCTGTTCCTGTAGAGAAAAGTAATCTGCTTCTGATCCAGTTATGTGCAATGTAGGCTTTTGGATGGCTGATTTCTTTAGTTTTATTTTGGCTTGGTTTTTTAGACTGGCATTTTGAAACTGGGTGCCAGTTAGCATTCTGCATACGAAGCAGAATCATCTGCTTTGTCAATATTTTTACCCTAGTGTATCTTGTTCATTGAAATGAATTGTCTTTTGCTCTCTTCCACAAAACCAATTACAATTCTGTCATCTATTTAGGATTAATACTCCTAAATGTATGCCCATTTCCAGATAAATATTCCACTTAGTACACAGGTATTCTACTTATCCTAGGCTTCTGCATAGGCAGAAGTTACATCAATTTCAATTAAATCCCTCTAGCCAATTGTTATAGGATTTTGTGCTTATGTCCTTAATTTGAGTTAAATGGGGCTTATATTGATGGGGTTTAAATATGTTTCCCACTGAACATAATTAAAATAGAATCATAGAATAGTTTGGGTTGGAAAGGACCTTAAGATCATCAAATTCCAACCCCCCTGCCTAGGCAGGGACACCTCACACTAAACCCTGCCACCCAAGGCTTTGTCCAGTCTGGCCTTGAGCACTGCCAGGGATGGAGCACTCACAACTTCCTTGGGCAACCCATTCCAGTGCCTCACCACCCTAAAGCTTTTGAAGGCTTATTTTCATACTGGCCCCATTAGACATGTTTTGTACACTTAAAGCTTGTCCCAGCCTTTGCTAGTTCTCTCTGTTGTCTGTTGTGGTTGATTCTTATATCTTCTGGCTCTTAACTTCCTCCCTGTGTCCAAATCACGTTGCTGCTGCAGGTATTGGCTGTAGCACAGAACCTCATCTCTGAAGAGGTCTCCTGGCATGATTCCTGCAGCAGAATTGTTTTCAAAGCTAGCCAAGAGCTGCAGATGCACATAGATGCTGCAGCACTGTCCTATGGTTTGCTTGCTCAGGATGCTTTTGAGCCCCAGGGACCTGCACCAGTGGAGCCATGTTCCCCTTGCAGGGAAAAACCAGAGACATCTCAGACCTCCCAGGTCTTTTCTGTCCATGAACAACTGCCCCTGGAACATACTGCTGCACTAACTCCTCCAAAACAGGAGGGCAGACAGCAATACTGACCTGAGAGCCAGGGTGATCAAATACAGAAGTTCAAAATCAAATTAGGAATGTCCTTTTGAGCAGGTGTTTTGCCCCCTGAGTTTTATACTGAGTTACTGATACTCGATTAGCTTGAACATTTAAAATATGATAAGACAGCAAAAGAGTGAGGACCTTTGGTGAAACTGAAGATGGTAGGAATGCAGGAAGGAAGGATCAGGAATCTACTCATGCAAAGAAAGCTGCTCCTGCCTGGGTTTTGAATACCAGGTACTGTGTGAATACTTCGGGTAATTCAAGTGGATGTCTTTACTGATGGTGGGAAGGATGGGTTGATTATGTAAATCTAAGCAATGGCCACTGAACCCAGACATGGATTTCAAATGTTGCTCAAGTCTTACTAATACGTGGTGTGTATTCAAATCCCAGGATTTATCACTTCCAAAGGTATCACAGCTTGTCAGGACTGCCACTTAGTATTGTCACCTTGTACCATCATCTGCTTTACAGTCCCACCCCAGGACCTCTTCTGGCCCTGAGAGACACATGGTGTATTAGGTTGGAATTTGTCCCAGTTTATGCTGTATTGATTCTTACAAGCTGGTAAAATGGAAAAACATAGAATCCCAGACTGGTTCGTGTTGGAAGGGACCTTAAAGATCATCCAGTTCAAACCCCGTGCCATGTGCAGGGACACATTCCTCTAGACCAGGTTGCTCCAAGCCCATTCCAACCTGGCCTTGAGGAAAGCTTTTGCAAGGACTCATATCAGTTGCACTCTGTGGGGCTCTGGGATGCATTCTGTTTTCACTTTGACTTAGATGAGCTCCTTGATAGGTTACCTTTTTGGTTTGAGTTCCCTAAGTACAAGAGTTGTCTCTCAGCTCTGAGTACTCTCCATTCAAGTAGAGCGTGGTTTTTACGGGGCTGTAATGTGAACTCCCCAGTAATTGGTCTCTAACCAGTACGGATGATCCACACACCCCCAGTATTTACAGTGTGGTCAAGCCAGATGCAGGTAAAGTTTGCATGAATACAGTCATATATAAGTAAGCTATCTGCTCATAAGTGATAAAAAGTGGTCTAAATACTGCTGGGGGGAGCAGGAGGGAAAGTATTCTCTAATCTCTGTGCACATTGGAGAATACTTTTGTTTGGCTTAGGAAAGCACTCAGCATGAACTCCCTCCTACCCAAATACACCAAGAGCTGGTGTTACACTGAACCATTCATGTGGCAAATTAAAAAGTCTGCTGGACGGATGATATGGTTCCAAGAACTCAATAAAACTTATTACCTACAAGACTGATTCTTTCTGTTGCAGTGACATATGTGCTGGTAGCTTTGCAGCAGCAGGAATAATTAAGGGAAAAAAAATGCAGTATATTGAGGCTTCATTTTAATGGAACAGAAGAACTAATTTCTGTGTCTGTATATGCAGGATTAAGTGGAAATCTCTCCTCTATTGCCTTCCCCAAAAGATATGAACTTCCTAATCAAGTCATGCTTGTTAAGCTCAAATCATGATAGAGGTGTGACTATATTAAGGTAAAATCTTGAGATGCCTGAAGTAAGCAGTAGTGACTTGATTTGCATCATCTGGGATATGAATTTATCAGTTTAATCTGGAAAAGAGCCTCACTTCATTAGATGTGATGGCACCTGAGAAACATACAGTTGGTCTTCCCTGTGAAAATTCTCCATAAGGTGGTTTAAAAAGACAGCAGGTGCTATCTTTGATCCATGAACTGGTTGGTGTTTGCTAATGATTTTCCAGGATAGGAAACAGTAAGGAAAACTTTCAAATCCCAGCAACTGAAGTAAGGCAGACCTCTAAATAAGCTGTTTTGAACACTGACATAAACATAATGATCAGCAATGTAGTAAACCACAAGGACTCTTCAAGAGCACTTGAAGCACTCTTAACAGGCTGAGTTTGGTTTTTCAGCCTGGAAAAGAGAAGGCTCAGGAGAAACAGTGAACAGCTTCCAGTGCCTGAAGGAGCCTACAGGAAAATTGGAGAGGAACTTTTTACAAGGACATGTAAGGGCTAGGACAAGGGAGAATGGATCTAACCTGGAAGAGGGGAGATTGAGATTAGATATATATAATCATAGAATAGTTAGGGTTGGAAAGGACCTTAAGATCATTCAGTTCCAACCCCCCTGCCATAAGCAGGAACACCTCACACTAAACCATGGCACCGAAGGCTTTGTCCAACCTAGCCTTGAATACTGCTAAATGTAAGGGAGAAGCTCTTCCCTGTGAGGGTGCTGAGGCGCTGGCACAGGGTGCCCAGAGGGGCTTTGGCTGCCCCATCCCTGGCAGTGCTCAAGGCCAGGTTGGACACAGGGGCTTGGAGCAAGCTGTGCCAGTGGAAGGGGTCCCTGCCTGTGGCAGGGGTTGGAACTGGATGAGCTTTAAGATCCCTTCCAACCCAAACCAGTCTGGGATTCTCTGATTGTAAACCTCTTCTGCCAACCTGTCTTCTGTATGACCCAGAGATTCCAGTGAGCACCAAAGAGATCCTCTTTATCTTCCATTTTTGCGGTGTATTTGGGCATTCAGTGCGGAATGGGAGCACTGATTGAAGCATTAAAACCAGACTGCTAGTTCAGCTGCTGTCTGAGCCATAAGAAACAGTACAAGAACTTTAGAAACCACTAAATGTATACATTTTTTCACAAGTGAATGTCACGTAACTCCTTGAAGTTGAACTTGCAGGCTGCCTGTAGTGGAAACCTCTGGAGGCCACCTGACAGCCTTATAAAGCATCCTCCTGTTTCTGGGATAGTGTCAAATCATTTTATCTCCATCTTCTTTTAATTTGGGTGTGGGGTAGATCATCAGTGTTCTGAGCCAGAAATCTTGTTGGTTACTCCTGTAATTACATATGAGAATCGCAGAATACTTTTAGGTCCTATTAATATGTGTATATATATATGTTATTATTGCATGTTTAAGCCCATGCTGGAACATATGCTTCTGCACAAGTCAATTCAAAAGGATTGCCGTTATTCAGTATAGGCATTAATGTCTAGGCAGAATTCTTTTTATTTCCATTTCCACTTGCAGCACTGCTGCATATACCAAGAGATTCTCATTACACACTGCTTCTATTTCAGCATTTTGATGTCAGCAGCTCAACTGTGTGTGTGTCTCCTTGATCTTCTTTTCCTTCCTCTGAGCCAAATAACTTCAAGAAGCATTTTGGGCTGAGGGTGACCATGCAGTAATAGTGACTCTGCAGTTCTGGTGGCTCTTAAGTGCACACGTAAATGTCCCTGCTTATGGCCGGGGGGTTGGAACTGGATGATCTTAAGGTCCTTTCCAACCCTAACTATTCTGTGATTCTATGAAGTAGGCTTTAAGAAGTACTTTAGGATGTTCCTTTTGTTCTATTCCGTTAGCTCTCTTCCCTCATTTGCTTATATTGTCTTTGGAAGGATGTGTTTCCTTCAGTTGACTAGCAGGGAGGGCCTTCATTGCTGGATGTGATTCTTTTTATAGTCAGTTCAGCTCGTCGACAGAATTTGCAGATGGAGTAATTGCCATGCACATGGCACCAGCTTCCTTTGTTACTGCCCTGACAGGTTGCTGTTCGCTTGACTTGACTTTGAAGTTCTGAGTTCTCATTTCTAAGAAATTTGTTGTGATTTTTTGGCATTATTTCTTGTATGTTTATGAAGCTCTCCATTCATATTCACTTCTTGTCACTGCTTTTGCACTGGCTGGTTACGAGAGAGATTTGGGGTGTTATAAATAATAAAACAGAAAGAGACAGATCTATTCCTTGTTCACTTCAGCAAAGCTCTTGGGAAGCAGCGTTCTTATTAATACTCATCTTTCTGCCTGTGACAAGAGGGGGGGATGGACGCGCATGGTTGAGGGGATGGCATTGTTGTGTTTTCATTGGTTTTGTCTCAGCGTGTGTTTGTGTTGGGCAGAGACTGGCGTGAGTTTCTCAGCTCTTTACACAGGATCATTGTGGAAGCAGTTCGTGCCTGCTAGTTGTGAACAGATGGGAATGCATTATTTTTGGCACGGGGAAGGACAAGACCTCACATTGCATATGAATAGATGTCTCCGGGGGTTATCCTACCAAAATGAGGATCCGAAAGTAGACACAGAATGAAACTTACCTGGGGTTTTGTGCCCTGCTCTGGAGCACTTCAATCAGTCCTGGTGTTATCTGTTGCTTCTAGAAGATCTTCAGACTTAGAGTGGATGCGAACACAGGAGGGCTGATGGGCTCATTTATTTTAGCTGGTGAGAAGGATCTATTTGGCAATTTTTGGAGTAGTGTTAGAAGGGGGTGGGTAGGAACATAAGGACCAGCCTGACTATAGGAACAATTCACATCAATTGGGGTTTTATTATTAGTGTGGCTGGGACAGTGTTGTATTTGCCATTGTTTTACCCCAGACAAAAACTGTTTCTGACAGGGGGATTGAATCCCATGCATAGGGAAGCACAAGGAGATGCTGCTGTGCTGAGGTCAGCATAGTAACCGCTAAAAAGAGCACATCACAAGCTTAACCTGCATTGAGTTTTTCTTAGGAGGTGTAGCAAGTAGAATTTTCAAGGAAGTATTTAAAAGCAGTAGTGTGGTTCCTTGTGATTCTGGCAGCTCCTCTGAAGTGCTAGTGACCATGTGAGAGAAAGCAAGAAAAGACTACTTTGAAAATGAGCTAGAGAAGAGGTAAAAGTCCCTTGCTGCGCCGTGAGGAGTGCGTGTTTGTCAGCGGAGGGATGCACAGAGGTTGTGCCAAAGTGCTGCTCAGTTTTGCTTGTTGTTTGTACCAGTCCTTGGCTAGAGATGGAGAGCCGAAAGTGATGGCTGCATCTAATCAAGGAATAGAGAAATGGATCCTAAATTACTCGGATTGATCAGACTCCAGACAAGACCTGTACCTGTAAGCAGAGAGAAGCCAGGGTGTGCGAGCTGCTGTTTGCATGGGTTAAAACAGTATCAGTTCAAAAATGAGGCACGGACTACTGGTGAGTAGTGTGATGTGGAGACAGCTTCTGACTGAGAAAAGAGGTTATGGGGAGCTGGGAATAGAGATCAGAGTTTGGTTTAGACCTACAGACTCTGTGGTGAAACATGAACATCTGCAAGAGGGAACTGAAAAACAGGCTGACTCTTGAGTAATGAGCCTGTGACTTGCAAGCCTTTCCTGCCGAGGGGAACTTTGCTGTGCGCCAGACATCTCTGTGCACCCTACCAGCACCCCAGGCCACGAGTACACCTCATAGGCCCCCAGAATTACAGATTCCAAGCATACCATTTTTTCCACAGCCTACACAGGGTTTTGTCTACCCCCAGAGTAAGCGGGCAAGAAACAGAGCTCCTCCAGACAAGTGGCCTGGGGCACCTAGGATATCCGCTCCTCAGCCGGTCCTGCAGTCGGACAGAGGTCTCCTGCCTGGCTCGCCAAATTGATGCACAGATTAACTCCACAACTCGTTAAAGTTGTAAAGTAGGTATAGAATCATAGAACAGTTTGGGTTGGAAAGGACCTTAAGATCATCCAGTTCAAACCCCCCTGCCATAAGCAGGGGCACCTCACACTAAACCATGCCACCCAAGGCTTCGTCTAACCTGGCATGCTTTTATTCAGCGCTGAGGTGCATGGGGATAACTCCTCCAAAGCATGCACACCTCAGTGTTGTTTTCCTGTTACGTTTATCCTCTTAAGGTATACGTATGCATTAGGTCACTTGATACGCCTGTACATATTTATTATCTGTTCCCACTTCATATTATAATGAGCTCGAAGGTCCTTTGTGTCTGCTCAGTGCCCCTCTCTGGCCATGGGCGAGGGTCTCGGTATGAAGTACATGTGTCTTCCTCCTTATGAGTAGGGGTCTTCAAGATGTAGTAAGCAGTCTTCCTCACAGTGTACTTTTCACCTTTGGCACAGTTGGATGCTCCAGTAATCCATAATTAGCTGAAACCAGCCATATCTATAACTTTCTAATTAACTAGCAGAGATTTAAGACAGTGTGACCTTCCTGCACAATTTATTACAGGACAGGCAAACAAGGAGTATCCCAAGCTAGCAGATGTTCAGGAGGCTCTGCTTCTAAACTAACAAACCAGCTGATAAGTTGAAGGATGCTGTGAAGCAATTCATGTTTATTGGGGTCACTAAATCCTGTTATCTCAACACAGACTTCTTCAAAGCTAAAGATACTTTCGAAGACCAGTGTGAAACAATTAACTCATGTTTAGTGGGGCCACCAAACTTCACAGGCTTACAACATAGCCATTGTTCTCTTTTGCAACTTCACTTTGTGCTTTTCAGGCACTAGCTTTTCGTATACCAAGTCTCCTCATACATTAGCTGGACCCCCTGTACTACCGCCTTGTACATTGGTTAAACCCCCTGTATCACATCCACACACACATGCCTCCCTTGCTCTATTTACCACCACATTCACTTACTGTTCAGCTTTCAGTGTAATGCTCAGGCTGTGGGAGAAGGTCTCTAACACCAGTGCCTCATTGCCTCCAAAATGCACTGCACAAAGCTTCATGGTGAAGAGCAAACAGAGGGAAAGAACAAGAGCCAGGGATTTGAAATTGGGGTTGTGGCTCTTCAAGCACTCATCCTAAATGCTCAACATCTTCAGAGATGATTGCAGTCAGGAAATGGAGGAAAATCTGAGGATCCTGGGAGCTTCAAGAGATAATGCAACCTGGGTGAGATGTGGCACTGTAGGTTCATGTCATCTATTAGTGGACTGAGTACAAGGTAACCATCCTCTGCTATATCTGCTGGTACTTGTGAAATGAAGCATGAACTAAGACAGAAAACTAAGTATTAGAAGCTTGGGTTTTCTCTTTGTTTAATACCTTGCTTTTGGTTTCAATCGTTTAAGGTTCCAACAGCATTCTCCCAGGAATTAAGGATTCATGGGGGAAATGGGAAGCTCTTTGTATTCCTGTGCAGAGTCCAGCCTGAGCTTTCAGGGCTGAGTGACTGCTCTCTGGCACAAAGCCTGTGAGATTCCGAGATACGTGGTCCTGCTCGCTTCCCTGCAGTTTCCTTGTTGTCAGGCTTTGAGTTATTTAAATACAACTTGACTTGTGGCATGAGAAAATTATTCCTTGGATGCAATTGTAATGAGCTCTTGTACAGCTGGTGGGACCCAGAGGTAGTTCAGTGTCTTCTGCTCAGCGCTGCTGATCTTTGCCTGGAAATCAGCACATGGCAAGGCTCAGTGACTTTCAAAACCGTTCAAACACTGATTGTGTCTTTTCTTTTTGATCAGGAATATTTTATGGTGGTAGGTTGGGTTTGTTTTGAGTCACTGCCACTTCGGCTTTCGGCCACACGTTCTTTTACAGAGCTGATGTGGTCATGTTTTCAGGTCAGATCAGGCTAATCAAATGCTAAGACACAACTGTTATGTGAGTGTCTGAGAAGGTCAGCTCTGAGGCTTGCCTGTAGCCCTCTCCTCAGAGAGCAATTATATCGCATCTCACTCTTTGGGCTGAAGAGTGCTGCTCTGTTACCAAGCCTGGTCAAGTTAATCATGCTGCTCTGAGCAGACACATGAGAAGAGTTGTACTGAGTAGCAAGAAGACTGGGCTCTTCTAGCGAAGGCCACTTAAATATAACAGCACTTAGTATGTGCAGATGTCTGTGTTAGCTTCTCACACAAGTGTGCTACTGCCTTTTAATTCGTTTGCTCTTAATATAATCTTTTGGATCATTGTAATGCATTGATATGCTAAGATGGTTAAAAATGATACTTTTATGTTTTTACTACAGTGTGAGTTATAAAAAGCTGTGAATCAATAGCTTTTGTTTTACATTGTTGTTGTAAATGGCAAAAAGTGCACTCTAAAAATAATCAGAAATACAATGATGAGAACTAGGCACATGTTTTAACTCTTTGATGGATGCACCTTGCAGTTTAGTTTAGGTTTTGGTTTCAGGTATTTAAAAGCTGAAGACCAGATTCGATACTTTGTGATTTCTTTGTAGCTGTTATAACTTGATTTAATCTTAAAGATAAAAGGGTATGGGGAGTGTTATCTGGAACCATGGGACCAAAAAGGCTTGCTTTTCTCCTTCCTTCTAAGTAATGCAGGATCAAGAGGAAGGGACTGAGTGGTGGTAGTTTCCAGTGGTTTTAGTGCTCCGTGAGAAAACTGGAAATCGGAGAGTAATGGAATAGTTTGGGTTGGAAGGGACCTGCAGAGTGAATAAACACTGCCCTTTTCTTGCTCCTATGACCTTTTGAACCAGGTATCTTTGTAGAATATGAATTCTGTGTGGAAAATGATGATTATCTGTCTAAATTAACTCTATAAATAAGCATCTTATTTTAACAAGTGTGGTTTCTGCTGAAGTACAGGTGCTGTGTTTGGGGAGAAAAAAGGTATTCTGTTTTAATGACGTGCCAGAAAGGTAGTGCATTTCTTTGCTTGAATGCAGTAATTATTTGAAAGCATACGAACATTCAGGAACTTACTTTCCTAGTGTATATATTCTGTAATACTTAACAGTAAGTAGGTATCACACATTATCTTACTCTAGTAACTATGAGGGAGCGGGACATGCTGCAGCAGCGATAGATCTGGCAAAGCTTCGGGTTGCTTGTGGTTTTGGTGATAACATTTCCAATTTCAGACTTGCTCTCAGGTCAAAAGGGGCAGGAGATACCTTGTTATAGTTGCACCCCAGCAGCTGAAGTGCCATTTATGGGAGAGAAAAACAACCCGCGAGCATCTCAGAGTTTAAGAGGGCTCTGTGGCTGATTGCTAATGTGCAGGGTGGGTTTACACTGATAGAGACTGCTTCAGAAAACATTTAAAGTTGCAAAGCAGTATCACTTCCATGCATTGTTGAGTTAAATGCATGGGGTTCTGCGCCTGTCCTATAACTTGCACTGTTTTCTCTGATAAATGTAACAAATATTGGGGGTTGGGTGGTTGTTTTTAGGTATGAATTCAGCTCATTTGGCCAACTGCAAATATCACGGGTCAAGGGTGCACAAATGTGTCTCACAAGCTCAGCAGCAGAAGCTCTGTGCTTTTGTCTTACCATCAGGCAAAGAAAGAGTCAAATTCTTTCCCTGGTGTATGTTGACACAGGCTCTGAAGTCAGTGAACCTTTCCAGTGAGCTTTGGTTCATGCAGTGTAGCCCTATAATAACTATAGGCAGACACAGGATCTGGTTGTCATTATTTCCAGGGGCCACAATATCTAAGCTCATCAAAGGGTGGAATGATAAAGCTGGTTATTGATCTCTGGGTCCTAATAATCAACAAGGGTAATGGCTGTATCCAGACCTCCTGTGATGGCAGAGAGCTTTGTGGCACTGGAAAATTCCTCTGAACAGTAGCGCCTATGGCTTTGTGCTTGCACCGACAGAACTGGGTGCTATTACCTATTCCTGTAGCAAAAAAAGGCACTGAGGATTTTGTTGTGAAGATTCTAGGAACTCAAAGCAAATTAAATAAATTAGTAAAACTGATGCAAATATAAACTGATATGGTAAGATCAGCACCCTTCTTTATTTGCATGAAAATACAGAGAGTCACTGACAGGATTTGTCATGATGCTACATTTACTTCAGAAGGTGGTATGACTTAGAATCGTAAGAGCCCCAAGCAAGCCTCTGTTGTTGCCAAGTTTGGCTTCAGAGTCAGTAGTTTGCTGTTCATAACAAAAACTCTTTCTTTAGAGTGGCCCCTACCAGGTTTCTCTTCAGTACTTTGACAGAGCTGGGGCTATTGAAGGGGTTTGAATGGAGGTACTATAGCAGGCATCCTTTCAAGGGAGGCTTTCTGGGAATAGGGGAACACAGGAAATACCTGAGATCTTTGGACTTCTTGGTGGGTTGGAGCAGACAAGAGGAACCGGGAGATTCCAGTGAACAGTCTGATAGCAGACCTTTATAGGAAAGGGGAAACTTGGGGTGCAAAGATACAGTGAAAGGATGAGTTGATCAATGAGACTTACGTGGAGCCTTTGGTGCTTGCATTCAGTGTGGATCAGAGGTTAGGGGAGAGAGGAGGAGGCTATGCGTCGCTTGGAATGAATAGAATCCCAGCCCAGTTTGGGTTGGAAGGGACCTTAAAGCCACGGGCAGGGACACCTTCCACTAGAAGCAGGCTGCTCCAAGCCCCTGTGTCCAACCTGGCCTTGAACACTGCCAGGGATGGGGCAGCCACAGGTTCTCTGGGCACCCTGTGCCAGCGCCTCAGCACCCTCACAGGGAAGAACTTCCTTAAATGTAATCTCAGTCTCCCCTCTTTCAATTAAAAGCCATTAATCCATGACCTATCAAGCCACATAAAAAAATAGAAATACAACATGATCTGGTACATTCCCCCCAGAGCAGATCTTCTCAAGGACGCAGGAGGTTTTACATGGTCCTCAGGGTGGTGGTCATTTTTGCTGCCCTCCAAAGGAATTCCTTTGGAAATTTCCTCTCCCAACCTGGAAGCAGCAGCCCTGTGTGCCTTGCCTGCCTGCAGACCAGCTGTGGCTGGTCTATTTACCCTGCAGAGATGACTCTGTAGGAGACCTTAATGGAGGAAGACTTGAAGGAGTAGTTGTGTATAGGATTTGCAGGTGATTTTAAGTTTTTATTGGTTAGGAATGACCACCGGTATTGCAGAGCTGACTTTCTGAAGGCAGGTAGAGAAGCACAGGTCAGTTAGTGCTGGCTGTCCATCTTCTAGTGGAGAAGATGCAGTTGTGCTCTTTGTGGTGGTCTCTGCTGTAGGCACAAGGAGATGCGGAACATCCTGCAGGAATCTCCCCAGCCTGTCACTTGGCAGGCTCCTGTGCTTCCTCGAAGGAGTTCTGCTCTCTCTGAGCCTAGACTCACACTTCCAGCTGTTATTTGAATGCTGTGCAAATAGTCTTTGTATTTCAAAGTGAGGTTTAGATTTTAACAGCAGCTCTTTCCGCAAGAGCCGCTATTCCTCAGTGTTCTTTCAGCATCCAAAATGGCAGGGCCCTTGGGAAATAGCAAGCCTAATGTATAGTGGTCAGTGCTAATTAGATTTCTAAATATTTCCTCTTGTGTCAGGATGCTGAAAATTCTTTGCCTTTGTTTAGCTTGCTTTGTGATTTCCATGCTCTTGATTTTATTACGGCTGCTTAAGGCCTGTTGTAACCAGAACACATGGTTCACTATGTAGAAAACACAGTATCTGTGGGGGAGAAATGTAGAACTTGTAAACTTGAAGTGCTTGCCTCTTGTGAGTTATACTTGGTTTCTGTTTTAACTGTTGTTGTCTATGCTGATAATAGTCACTTGCTGCTCAAATAGTGAGCTTTTTTAGTGTTGCAAAGGGTTGCTTAACACAAACAGCAAAGTAATTCTTTGTAATCCGGTGTTAGCTTTGGAGTCAGTCTGTGCTTGTGGAACTGGCAGCTGATTTACAGCTTTCTATTGCTTCTTTTTGGTGTTTTGGCAAAGAACACGGCTCTGGCACTCTGGGCACCCTGTCCTTCCTGTACAGGAGGCTGATCTTCCTGAGAAATAGACTTCTCTCTATTCTCTACAGCTGCTCTCAGCCTGACTTGCTCTGAAACTTGTGGAAACTCTTTGAAAGACCCAGGGATGTTATTCAGAGTCAGTAGCACAAGAGGTAAAGTCATCTTGGGCAGCTGTGAGAGATACCTACCTCCATGTCCCTCTGCTTGGGAGGGCTGCTGCTTTTCCATGCCTGGAATTCCCACGAGGGTCTGGGGGATGTAGAGGTTTCCTCCTTATTACAGAAGGATGCAAACGCCTAGCCATGTTTGTATCTCTTTGGAGACTTTGAGGATTCAAGGTTACGAGTGTGTCAATGGCATTGCAGATGTGTGTGTGTGTGAGTGATGGGGCATTTCTGTGCTAATTTGGCCTATCAGCTAGGTAATGTTCTGGCCTATCACGTAACAAAAAGAACCTGTGTCTCAGGCTGTGGGATGCAGTGTCTGAGCAGTTACCAATATTGTAGTTCTTTATTTCTGTCCTTTCAAGGCTCCAGAAGGCACGACTGTTAATTTATAGGCTCTCTCTCCCATGTGTCTGATGTGCAAACATGAATGTGTTTGGAGCAAAAAGAAAAGGGGAAGTCCAGGAGGAAAAACAAGCCTGAGTTTTGAAGTTGGGAAGTTCAGCGCACAAAGGATGTGTGACTTTCAGCAGCGAGCTCTGTTGTGACCCAACACAAACAGCAACAGTGTTGGCCTTGTCATGGTTTTGAATTAGTCGTCAAAACTCTTGAATCAATGATTGCTAAAGGAAAATTTTCTGGGCCCTTTATTTATGTCACTTATCTCCATCTGTTTCGGTTCAAAAGTATGGAAATCCATTCCAAATACACAAATGGTATGGGGGCCTACAAAATCTTTTTAGGGAAAGGGATATATTTGAGAGTAGAAGCTTAACTGCTCTTTTAAGTCCTTGGATAGCTGTTAGAAAATTTGTCACTGCAACTTCTTTGAACTGGAAGAGAGCAGTCTGTATTTTCTGGGATTTAATGAATCCAAAAGATCATCATTCTTCCTTCTCTTTACAAGGAAATGATGTAACATCATTGCAAACAAGATCAGCACCACGAGCAAAGCAGAGAATCATAGAATCTAGGTTGGAAAAGACCTTTAAGATCATAATCGGGATCCCAGTGAAAGCCAGTCATTCAAATCCTTTTGCATCTTAGGATCGCCTTTATCACTGTGTATTTGCACAGTGCTTATTTCTCTATGCTGAAAGACAGCAAGGAGGAAAACCCCTCTGGTCCAGGATTGGGAGTCTGCAGGCAGCAGCACCCTGCTTAGGAGGTGTTTCTGTCCTCATTCCTTTCCATTTCACTGTTTTGTATATGACCCTTTGACATTTGCATATGGCAGGAGGCAGAGAAAAGATGGTGAAGGATTTAGCCTGAAGGAAAATAGACTCTGATAAGAAAATGAGCCTTTCAACCTGGGATATGTGCATACAGTTTGATGGGGGGAGTCTGACTGGGTCTAGTTATTATTCACTGTGGATATACAGGACACAGAAGTGATGGTCTCTGTCTTATGGCAGTGACAATGTGGATGGGCCCTGAAAGACTGGGAGATCTCTGGCATAGGAAAGAGTCTGCGTAGAAGCAAAATGTTCTGTGTGAAAGTGGAGCATTTGAGACTGTAAACAGTGCAATTTCCATTGCAGTTTGCTGCTGTCATTTCCTAGGAAGCAGGGTTACCTTTTTTCCTCCTGCTTCCTTCATAGCATGAGAAAATACCCAAATGTTAGACCTGTTCAGGTAAAGACTCAGTGCCTCTGTACTTCTGGTTTCAAGGTGTTTTCCTTCAGATAATTCAGAAAGCATCCTTGTTGGGGTCCCCCTGGGCTTGCTGAAGTATCAAGAGCCATTTTCTGGGCTCAGTAGTGCAGTTTTCCAGCTTTTGATCTTTTGTGCTTCCTTCCTAAATTCCATTATTTAGATTTTTAATATTTCCTGCAGGAAAGACTCCATGACATGGCTGAAGTTCACCTAGGTGCGGCGTGACAGTATATATTAGCAGAAAGAATTGGGAAAAGGATTAAAGGAACAAGAGCTGGCATGTTTGCCTTCCTTGATCTTTTGTCTTAGTGCTGCCCAGACAAACAGAAATGTCTCCAGTGGCTGTGTCTCAGCAAAGAATAAAATCAGGATGTGTTTGTCTTAGTCTTTTCCTTCTGGTGTACATATGCACATGTGTAGCCGTGCACAGGGGATCTAGGAGTGTAATAGTGATAAAAGTAATCTTTACCCCAGAGCTGTGACTGTGCAGGGGTGAGACAGGGTGCAGGGATTGAGCAGCTTGGGCAAATGGGAGAATACGAGGGGGGGGGGGGGAAGGGGGAGGAAGAGGGAA